>JASSUY010030243.1:49433-137956 GCA_032466535.1 Forpus xanthops
GGTCCAGGAGCACACCTCGGGCTCACAGGCGGTAGGGGACGACGTGGTGGAGGAGGTCACAGTGGGGTAGGAAACGGAAGGCGTCGCTGTGGGGCTGGTGGTGCTGGTGGAGGTTTGCGATATGATTTCCGAGGAGGTGGGCTGCGTTGTGGAGTAGTAGTATGTTGGGATTGATGCTGATGTTGTCCGTGTTTCTCTTTGTGATTGTGTTGTTGTTTGTGATGTAAATCTTGTGTGAATATATCCTGTTTCTGGTGGAGCTGTTGTTATTGTTACCTTATGTTTCGTTTGTAAATATGGTGTTGATACTTCTGCGGATGATGTAATTAGGTTTGTTGTAAAATTTGGAGTAGTTTCTGATGTTTGTTTAGTTCTTTGAGGTGGTGTAGTTGAGTGACACGGTACTATCATATTTTTACAGCATTTAAATCTTAGTTTATAATTATAGCAGATGGGTGGTAGTTGGTCCTTATTGTAGCATTTCAGCCCTTCTTTTGTGCTGCATGTTATGTGTTGCTCCAGGAGGGGATATGGGGTATTAGGGAACCTCACTGCTCTGCATTCAACATCCTTTCTGTTATCACAGACTTTGTAACCCTTCTTTTCAATGTTCTGAATTGTGTCAAAATCTCCATCTTCATATCCAGAGCCTGGATAACTGACGTCATACCACATTGACCAGTAGCATTTTTCTTTAATACAAAGTGTTTCTGAAGGAGAAGGTGTGACAGGTGGTGTTGTTTCACTTGAGAGCAGTGTTGTTTGTGTAGTAGCTGAAGATTCAAATCTCTTGCTTTCAGAAGTTAGTGTAACTGGTGATAGAGTAGTTGAAAATGATGTACTTTCTTCAGTTGGACTTGATATTTCTGTGCTCTGAGGTGGTGATGTGATTGGTGTTGACCTGCTGAAGTGTGTTGTGGAGGAGCATGGTACAAATTGACAGCATAAGATTCTGATTTCATAATTGTCACACATTGTTGAAATTTGGTCTTTGTTGTAACATATAAGCCCAGTTGTTGCACTGCATTCTACTTTTTGACCCAGGTCTTTCAGTGGTATATTGGGGAATTTCTCTGCTCTGCATTGAACAGCCCGTGGAGTCTTACAGACTTCATAACCTTTAGCTCTCAAATCATCAAATGTTTCAAAATCTCCACCATCATAGCCAGGGGTTTGCAGACTCCCGTCATACCATTCTGACCATTCACAGACTTCATGAACACATACTGATGTGGTTGGAGACACTGTGAAAAAGATAAAGAAGAGACTTCAAAACTTAAAATAAAATTCTGCAGATATTCTCTTTTTCATTATGTGAAATAGGCTGAAAATTTTCTTCAGGTAATTCTTTTGCATTGTGAACCTGTAGAGTATCAAATTAGTGTACTTTTATATGAAGTAGAATAAAAATCCATCACCCAGTGATTTAGTGTACTGATGCGCTTGGAACCGTCACTTCCTAAGAGATTGCATATTATCTTTTATGAATCACGTTGAAGTAACTCCCATGCAGAATTTATTTGCATTGGGAAAAATATAAAAATCTAGATTTATTTTTCTTTTCCCTTTGATTTAGTGTAAATGCTTCATTTGCTCTCTAAAGTGTCAAATCCTCATTCAAGTCCAGCAGAAAGAATAACATTTATTCTATGCATCAAGATTTATAGGTACTTCTTTCTTCCAAATAAGGTGACTCCTCACGCTATATGCTGCATTGTCTTTGCTCCTCCATTTGAAGGAACAGATGTCTAATGAAGCATTGTTATCTTAAGAAATCATTTATTTGTTTGGAAAGCAGTCCATAAGCTTTTGCAGGTGAATTTTCATTGTGAAATGGCTGTAAAGTGGCTAATGAATTCCAGCAGTGTTGATAATCTCTGAATGCTTTCAAAACTTGTAGTTCTAAATTGTATACTGAATACTTATTTAATCAAACAGCATATGTCCATAGTAATTAGAGATTAACAACCTGAAAAACGCTGAACAGTAATTCTAAATATAAAAATTTCAGTATCTCAATGCCAATATCCAAGCAATCCACTTAGTACTGTAATTACAAATACCATTAACCGTACCACGAATTTTATGGAAAGTAGTAATTCCATAATTTAATAAAAAAAAATAATTGATTGCTCATTCAATAACAATTATTCCAGGTATAAAAATAGTTACAATTACAGGTAATGTCTTTTTATTGTTCATGGTAAAGATAAGCAAAATTGTAGTATGAAGCCAGTATGCAGTGTTTCCATTGTGCGGTTTCAGAAGTGGTTTTATTTTCTGAGTTTATTTCCTTCTATTAATTTGGTTACAAAATACTGACTGAAACCAAATGCTAATAACAAATGAGACTTAATGTTATGAGCTTTAAGTTGTACTAATTAATTTGTGTTCTGAGTGTGAGCATAGTTTTGTAGTTGTATTTTACTCACTATTAATAAGACGTATTCTTATGGGCTATAAAAGATGTACCTGTGGAAGCAGCGGCAGGTGGTGTAGTGCTGAAGTGAAATGGTGTTGCTGTTGTGGGTGATGTTGAGATTGGACATTCATAGACAGTCCTTTTAAGTGTTCCATTGGGACCACAGGTTGCCACAATACACCCCCCTGTGCCATCTGTAGTATTGTAGATCACATCTTTATAGTTGTAGTTCTGTCCCTCATAAATGCAGACACATTCTGTAAATCGAAAGATAGTGTTATTCCTTGGCATCTGAAACACAGAGCAGAGTACCTCAAATGCATCCTATTCAGGTAAAATCAATTTTGTCAACATACCATCTTCATCATACTTGCATGTTTTGCCATGATTTGTGCATTCACTGAAAAAGAGAAAAGGGAGATGATGAATGTAAATATATTGGTTCATGACATAATTTTATTGTTTCAGATTTTTCTACTGATCCTTTGCTATTCATTGTATTTATATGTAGAAAGACTGTACCTTCTCTGAGTTAGATATTGAGTCTGCTGTACAAATTCAGATTAGGTAGGATTACTCAGTTTTCTAGCAAGAAAGGCAACTCTTTCATGTAGCATACTAAAAATGTAGTATCCTTATTGGTGCTTTTGTGGGGTGGGTGAAGATGTAAGGAGTGGTGATTAAAAATGTTCTTATCTCCCAGAAAAGTATACTTATTTTTTTGAAAGGAAAATGCAGTAAATGTATCATCCGAGAAAGGATATATTTATCATTTATGTTATGGTTGTCTACGCAATGACTTCCAAAAAATGCAAGAGTGCATTGTGCATTCTGTTTTTCAGGGGAATTTATCTATTAAGAACTATATCTTGATACATCTATTTATAGTGAGTATGAGCATATGTAGACTGGATAAACTTAAGTAAATATGGATATGTATTTATCAGGTTAGGTTTAGTGCTGTTAATAATATTGACAATGCAGACAAAGCTGTTATGAACTGCAAAACATGCCATGAAATTTGTGTTATCTCAGATGTGCTTCATGCTGAGCTCTTTGTTATTCTGACTGGACTGCTTACAGTATTCAGGTGTAGCTATTTTAAAGGTGTCTTTAGAACAGATGTTAACTGGTTCTGCTAACTTTGTGTTATTTGATAGATGGCTTAGCAGCATTTGTCCCAGCATGTCACCATTTCTGACAGAATGTGTGGGAATACTTGCTGACTGTTACTAACATGCAAGTACCAGTGCAATAACAGAAACAAGCTCAAAATAATGAAGATTAGTTGCTTTCTAAATAATTTCACATAATGATTTTAGGGATATTTTAATTAAAATGTTCAGACTGTTGCTATAATTATTATTATTTAAATTTGGTGTAAGTTAATTTAATAATTATAATACCAATTTAAAATATTTTAATAAAAATACAGAATAATTAGTAAATTAATTTTTCTATAGTAAAATATTTTAGCATGTCATCAATTAAACAAAAGAAAATTAGACATTATTCAGCAGCCTATGACTGACCTAGTCCCTTCTGGTAAACAAAAAAAGTGCAGGATAAATTATGTTCTGAAACTTTCAAATAAGTGTTTAAAATTTTCACTAATCCTACCATAAATGACAGTTCTGCTTTGAAGGCATCTGCATTCCTGGTTTGTAATTTTTTCCATTTTCGTAACAGCCACAATTAGAAACACAGGACATGGTTTCTTCATCAAAATAGGGCTTATTCTTTGGACAGTGTGGATAGCAGCCTGCAATAAAAAAAGTGAGACTTATGTTGACACTAGGCCTTTCACAAGTAACTTTATACCTTGATTATATCTGCTTTTCCAAAATTATTCCATATGATAACGGAATTTCAGACTTTGTTACTGCTATTCCTTTCATTGCATATTAAGCTTTGAAGTATTTCATCCTTTCTTTCACTCCAAACAAGTTCATGATCTGTTAGGCAATAAGATACTAACTAGGACATCTCTTCTTATACTTTCTAATATAAACATGTCATATACTGAGTAACATAAATTTTATTAATCAGGTTGCATTTTAGCTTCTTATAAGTTGGATGAGATATGCATAATTATGTTTACCTTCCAAGCCTCTCAACTCATGAAGGCAATTTCCGCTTGGGTTGTTGCAGGTTTTCATACAAGGGGCTCCACATGGCTTGTAGTGCCACTCACATTCCCCTTGTGGATTGTAGTAATCGCAGAACAGAGCTAGAGGAAGAAGAAATGACAGAAAAACTTTGATCTTTTTGTTCTACAGTCTTTCTGTTTTGCTGGGTAAAAATCCCATGCGATCAGCATAATCACATAGGGGGTAAACACTATACTGCCTTACTTCTAATTTAATACAATTGTTACACTTCAACCAGCTTTTGACACCAGTAGTTACAAAGCATAGAACAGAGTTACACACTAATCTTGAAAAATCGATTGTTTAAATCATTGATATTAGCTAGTGTGCACTAATAATGACTTACACTAAGCCTCATGTAGACAGGTGGAAGTGTAGTATAATATTATAGTTCACCAGTTGTGTGTCGTGATTGACAAGTAAATCAGACACTCGTGACACCACTGGTAAAGTTACTATCAATGGTTTCATTTTAAGAAAATAGATTGGCTTCTGGTGATTTACCCAATGTCCTTTGTGGCTTTTTTTTCTGCTTTTTTAGAATACGGCAGTGCCTCTTACAAATACAATTTTATCCTTCTTTCTTTATTTATTCTACTTGTATTTCTTTTTTTTTTTTCCTTCTCTGTTTTCTTTCCCTCTAGACCCCTTCGGAAAGTAGTAGGGTGAAACTCACGACAAATGGATGGGGTTCTCCATGAAATGCAGATGTCCAGCTCATTGCACGCTTGAGCATAGGCAGCTACTGCTGTACAGAAACATTCACAATCTCCTCCAGTGTCACAGGCACAAGCATCATCTACGCATGCTTCATAATACTCATTCGGTTCAACCTGTTGGAGAAAACATTTGAGTTTTCATGCACTTGTCCTCTTCGAAAAGGTATTCACTGCTCTAAAAAGGTGAATAAAATATTTGAAACTGATGGATCTGTATGCGTAAGATAGGAAAGGAAGAAACCATGAGAATGTTTTGGAAAATTAAGAGGAAAATCAAATAAAGCTATTACTAATATGTCGTAACAAAAAGAGCTATTTAATGTTGAAGATACATTTGCAGAAATAATACTTTTGTGTTACTACAAACTAGCACACAGTCGTATATATCAGGTGTCTGATATTTATGGTGCTAGAAAATTATGCCATTTGAAAGTAAACATATTCTGTTATCATAGAATCATAGAATAATTAGGGTTGGAAACAACCTTAAGATCATTCAGTTCCAACCCCCCTAACATGGGCAGGGACACCTCACACTAAACCATGCCACCCAAGGTTCTGTCCAGCCCAGCCTTGAACACTGCCAGGGATGGAGCATTCACAACTTCCCTGGGCAACCCATTCCAGTGCCTCAGCACCCTTACAGTAAAGAACTTCTTCCTCATATCCCATCTAAACTTCCCCTGTTAAAGTTTGGACCTGTTACCCCTTGTCCTATCACTACAGTCCCTAACAAAGAGTCCCTCCCCAGCATCCTTATAGGCTGCCTTCAGATACTGGAACGCTGCTCTGAGGTCTCTACGCAGCTTCTGTTCTCCAGGCTGAACAGCCTCAACTTTCTCTGCCTATCTTCATATGGGGGGTGCTCCAGTCCTCTCATCATAGAATCATTGAATAGTTAGGGTTGGAAGGGACCATAAGACCATCTAGTTCCAACCCTTGTGGCCTCCTCTGGGCTTGTTCCAACAGTTCCATGTCCTTTTTATGTTGACCCCAGAACTTATTGACCAACACCCCCAAGTCCTTCTCCACAGGGCTGCTCTGTATCTCTTCTCCGCCCAACCTGTAGCTGTGCCTGGGATTGCTCTGACCCACTTGGCGAGGCTGACATCACCCACCTCACAAGCATGTCACAGTCTCTCTGGATGGCATTCCTTCCTTCCAGTGTATCAACCAAATCTTGTTATATGTATTTCTCTATATCCGTATAAGCCTCATAACTGGGTTTGAATGTGTCCTGTTATTGTCAGTATCCCTTGCTCTGAAGCCAGCTGCAGCTGGGTAGCCTCAGCTCCATTGCTTCAGGACAGGGATCTTCATATCTGTGTTTGATTGATAAAGGCTGCAGTTACTTTTCCCTGTGAGACTTCTAACAGCGGGATGGAAAGACTCAGTCCATCACCCATCAACAGGTCACCTTGCTCCCCTATGTATAGTCTCCAATGGGAAATGTCTGATGATGGGCATTCTCACCAGGTTGGCATGACTAGCCCTTCAGGAGTGGCTTCTGCATGGGGAGACCTGACTGCAGGAGGGAGTCATGCCACTGTTAACACCCTCACATGGCTGATGTGGAGATGCCTTAATAGCAAACAGTCTAGGAGGGAAGGGGGGGAGGATGTTGGTGCTTCCGTACTGTGATTGCAAAGATAAAAACATACTGGAGACCCTGGGCTCGTTGGAGCATGAAGTGTGCAGGTATTGCACATGCTGCAGCTGATCCACACGTGTGTGTGGAATGAGCATGTGTACCTGGAGGGCATGTGTCCACCCACGTAAGGCACAAAACAGGAAAGAGTGCCAATGTGTATGAGTGCAATTAGTTGTGCATGGCATAGAACGTGAGTGTGAGCCTTGTGTGTGAACAGATTTGTGCACACTATGTGACACACTGTTTGCAAAAAGGCAGTGTGGAATGATGCCTGGCATTAATGCCTCATGTTTCTCAGTGTTTGTTCAGACAGGCAGATGCAGAGATGTCAGTGTGACTCACTGGATGCTTTAGGAAACTGCTCTGCAGTCACACCAGGGGAATGGCAAGTGCAAGGAAGAGCTGGTGAAATACTTGCAAGCTGCCCCTCCTCGAAACTGCTGAGGTTGTTCAGAATTATGCAGAGGGCTGTGTGGAATAAAATCCAGTTCCTCTTCTATGGGGAGTAGATGGATATCTACTTCAGGAGCATCCCCCTTTCCATTCATCCTCTTCAGATTAACAAATGTTGAGGAGATCAGCTCTGCAAACCAGTGAAGGTGTTTCATGAGTAGCTCTGGCTGTGGCTGGTGTCACTGGGCTCTGGTGGAAGCTCGAGGTCTTGGTTCAGGGAGAGATGGATGCTGCATACCCATCCCCATTTCCTTGTCAGGCCTGTTCTCCCCAAGTACTCACTGAATGCAACCTACCCTTGGCCACAGGTCTCATGCCTTTATCCTTGGTGACCTGCTCTGGCAGCAAAATCCGCTCCCGTCCTCAACCAGGGTAGCATGGTAATGAGGTGCCTGGAACGGGGCTCCTTGGTCTTGAAGCCCTTGCTGGAGCAAGCAAACATCCATAGTGCTGCAGAACTTGCTGCAGTGCTATGCAGTTCTGCCCTCCCTTCCAGAGTATTTGCTCTAATGGGGACTGGGCTCTGTGGTGGGGCACAGTGACCAAGGCTGCAGGGGGCAGCACGGTGGGGCACAGAGACCCACTCTCACACCAGCACTGACACCTTGGTCTTTTCCAGGCTCCTGGGGATGCTGCCGGCCACCCTGCACCTCCCTGTGTGAGCCAGCAGATGATGGAAGTGACCGGCATCAGCTGGGCAAAGGACCCTTCGCAAGGTGCTGGAATATCATCTCTCAAAAGATGGGAGTTACAAATGGGCTTGTGAACTGCATGTGTGACATCGGCACCTCTGCTGCCAGAGCCCTCACGTGGTAGTACAGGGCCACCAAAGACCAGGCAGACACTGGCCACCGCAGCTCATCCCGGTAACTCCTCTGTGAAACCATCGTGGAGAAGCTTCTCTTCCCTTCCTCTGGATGCCTGCTGTGGGTACCCATACCCTGCTCGCTGCTGCGGAGCTCGCTGCCTGCTGGCGGGGGGGGCAGCCAGCTCTGTGTCACCCTGTTCCCCAGCCAGGAACGGGGCTGCACTGCTCTGTCCCTGGGGACAAATGCCAGCTGCCAGGCTCGTTTCTGGAGGCCCAGGAGCAGCTGGCGAGGCACCAGCACTGACTGCTCCATTGCTGGCAGCAGTCAGTGTGGGACGTATGCTGTCACAGAAGTGACTCCAGCCTGCTGGGACAGAAGCGTTCCAGCTGCAGAACATGGCGTGCAACAAGGATGGGAATGTTCTGCGTTGACCGGTGAGCCTTCTGCTGCTAGTGTGGTCATTCCTTCTCTTCCCTAAAGGATGCCAGTTGCCTGGCCAAAAGCTACTGCTCACGCAGCCTTCTAAAGTGCAATGGCGAACGGTCTGCAGGGCTTCTTGTGGACCATGCTGCTACTGTTCTGTGCCATCCAGGAGCTGGGAGCCTGGGCCATGCATGCTTCTGTTGAGGGCCCTGGCCTCGGGCAGCCGGAAGACCCCACGCTGCTGGCCAGCGGGCGAGTGAAGCGTGGCTGGGTCTGGAATCAGTTCTTTGTGGTGGAGGAGTACACAGGCACGGAGCCACTCTATGTGGGGAAGGTAAGGTAACCTGATGTCTCCATGGGGCTGACTAAGCCTGCAGCAGTGCAGTGTGCCAACAGCATGGTTGAGCCTGGCAGGGAAAGAGGGTCTGCATCAAGATTGCTGGTTAGAGAAGTACTTTCTGGACTGTGATGGCAGGAGCCTGGTCCCTTCTGGGGTGGTGAGGCTGATGTGCTCCCAGAGACTTCAGGGCAGAAGCACACCAAAGTTCACATCTATGTTCTTGCAGTCATGTGCTGGGTTCCCATGGTGTTGAGGGGTGCAGGAAAGGGGTGCAGCTTTGGCTATTGTGGGGGTGCAGTGTGGAAAGTTCAGCCACATCTCTGGGAAGACCTGCTAGACTGGAGCAGATGTTCAGACCAGGCTTGCATTTGCTCATGTGCTCATGCTAGTCCCTGCCATGTCTTAGGGGCCAGTGCTGTTGCAGCACCAAGAGGTTTCCTTAAACAGTAGTTGCTGCCTTAAGTGCAACCCTGACTTCTGAAGATGCTCCATCCCTTGCCCTAGTCCTTTCAGCATGTGGATAATGTGCTGCTGGGTTTTGTTGGGTGGCCCCTCCATGTGGCTCCCTCCTGGTCCTTGAAGGACTGTGCTGTGTTGGACCTGCAAGCTACAGCGACTACTTCCCCGCTAGTTCTCTCTGCAAGCTGGGGCTGGCAAAGGAGATGTCCTCTCTCTTTAAGGCATGGAAATCCTGGGGCCAGAGCAAGATTGTTATAGGATTTATATATCTCTGGCTGGCCTTCACAGTGTGGTGTAGAAGGTGCTTGGTGTGGGGTGAAAGGCTTGGAGGGACCCTGAGGGTCAGTACTTGATAGAACTTCCTTAGGTTTTGCAGTAGCTCTGCCCATCAGGCCTGTGCTATGGGTGCTGGCCAGGAGCTGCACTGTGTTACTGTGCTGCTCCCAGGACCATGTCCTTTCTGGGCTTTGCACAGGAATTTGCATCCACAAACATCCAGGGAGAGGCAGTGGGAGGTTTCAGCCCTGTGGTAACCAGTGCATCCTGCTCTGCCATGGGAAGGTGTGATGCAGTTGTCGGAGCACACTGGTCTTCCCTGTGCTGGAGCAGTCCCGATCTCCCTCTGCCTGTCTCCCTTCTCTGCAGGCAGGTTGCTGATGGTGCTGTCCCGGCTCTTGCTGTTGCTCATGTGTCCTGCAGAGAGGAGTGCTTGCAAACATGGGACTGCTGGCAGGTAGCAGTGCCTTCTGAGCAGGACTGAACTTGCTGTTTCCATGATGTGTGACCTGGGCCGAGGAGGGGCTGGCCAGGGACCTCTGCTCCCAGTGTCCTGAGGCTGAAGGAGTGTTTTGCCTCAGGGTTCCAGAGCTTTGGCCCTTTCTGGGAGCTGTGGAGAAGCTGTGGCTCCCACATGTTGGGATGATGTTACTTGTACACCGATGAAGGTAGTGCTGGCTGCTGGGACCAGGGGAGCATGCTGCAAGCCAGCTAGGGCTGCCGCTGGAGGCACATGGGCTCTCCCCAGAGGAAGTGCCCAAGAGCTCATGCAGTAGGGATGTCTGATGGGCTTGGCTGTCTGGTCATCAGTCTGGAGGAGGCTTGAAAATGGGCTTTTTGGCTAGGGGCCAGCTGGGATTTCAGTGGCGATTTGTGTCCATTTCAGCAGACACTTGAGAGCTGCACTCCTCTGCCGACACACTCGATGCAGTTACCGCTAATTCACAGCTCCCCTGGGAAGGCACTGGAAGCATCGGGTGCTGTCAAACTCCAGAGGTAGCCTAGCAACCATCTGGGCTCCAAAATGAACCCAGGCACCTACAACTAACCCATTTTACAGCCCCCTTCCACACTGTGCGCTGTATCTCCCACCCCGCTCGGGATGAAGAGCCAGCCTTTGCCAAAATCCACTCGCTGTGAGCTGCTCCCAAGGGCAGCTCCTGGGTCCACCTTTCCTCTGGAGCTGCCATCCCTCACGGCACAGCCCGTGGGCCCAGAGCCTTCCTGCACCGGGCTCCCTGTGGTGCAGTTGGGGCTCTGCCTCCATCAACACCTCCTGCACACTCCCGTGTGCTTTCCAAAGGGCCCATGCCATTTCTGTGGGATCTGGGCTCTCTGGCTAATCCTTCTGAACTGTAATTTCCCCCGAGGCCGCTGTCAGTTTGATGTGGATTTCTTTGGGTTTTTTAAATGGAATTATGGGGTCAGCACTAGTTACAAACTCCTGTATGTGGACAGATCTATTTTAGATAGAGGAGAGGATTAAAGGGAAAAAAAGCAGATTTAATTAAGTTGCTAATATTTAAAGAAAATTGATGAACTTGGGCTTTAGGAGTTGGAGCAAACAGTGTGCCTTTATTACAGACTGGTTTCTATTTGATTTTCCTTTTCTTCCAGCCTCAGAGTAATTTTTGATTTGTGTATCTGTGCTTTCTGTTTAATTGTTTTTAATAAGGAATGTGCACCTCTGTTCACATTTAATTTTGATTTAATTATTAGTATGTAATTAATGGCTTTGTAAAGTTCCTCCTTGAAGCCTTCTAGGACACGGAAGCTGTTTTCCTGTTTAACAAACTGAACAGATCAGTGTTTTGTCCTCCTTCCGGACAAGCCTGGCTGCTGCGGACCTTGTGCTTGGCCAGAGGAGCTGAGCTGCCAGCGGGGAGTTCCCATGCCAGGGTAGAGCTGGGGGAAGGTGCAGAGGGTCTGTGCTGTGCTAGGGCTGCCTGGTGCAATGAACGTCTCCAGGCCTGCATGGCAGCACGCTGCTCCCTCACCTGCCTGCTGGAGTGGCAAGAGCCCCGCTGGATGTGGTGGTCTGGGCCTGTGGCATCCCCCCCAGATGTCTGCAGTCTGTTATCCAGCCCTCCCCCATTAGTTGTTGTTCAGCCAAGCAGCACAGATTTAGCTTTTAATCTTCCCTTGTAAATCAATCTGTACAGCCCCTTGAGCCCAGGATCCATTTTTCTTCCTAGCATTCCAGTTTGCAGGGATCCGGTGTCTGCTCCAAGCAGTTAGTGATGAGCAAACATGTAAAGAGGATGTGCTGAGAGCGCAGTGTTTCTAGGAAGAGGTGCTGGGTGGTTTACCTCTGGCCTAATTATTAATCACGAGCCTGGTGTTCAGTAGGAAAGCGCTGTACAGATCGGGTGCGTGCTTTTGTGCTGATCCCGAGCAGAGTAATGAGCACAAAGGAGAGAATGATGAAGTGGAGGGGCAGCAGGCGCTCCAGCAGCCATTGGGGAGGGCTGAGCTCAGCCCCGTGTGCTACCCGACTGAAGGTCTCTTTTCCAGGCAGATGTTTCAACATGGGCACTAATATGTGAATGTGAATTGTCTCACGCATGGGCCCCTCATGAAATAAATATATAAACTGTATCTAATGAGACAAATATGATGAAGGCATCATAAAAAAGAGGCAGCTGTGGTATAAATTCTTGCTGGTAGAGCTGTATGTCTGAAAGGTGGATTATAGAACTGCAGTTTTGAAGATTGAATGGCCCATAAACATTTTCTTACTTCATTAGCTGATTAATGGACAGGGTTTTGGGACATGGACACACACACACACGACTGCTCATTTTAAGCAAAAATTGCATGAAGCAAATGAAAGCAGCTGATGAAACCTTTCCAGGGTCCTGTCCTGTTATGGATTGTCCCAATTAATGCCCATGCTGCTCTCTGTCATGATGCGTTCTGCCTGTCCAGTTACTGTTAATAGATTTCTCATAAGTGGCTGGATTGTAAAAACCTCATAACTCAGTTTAATGCCACCAATAAAATTATCTCTGGAGGTCTGGCCTGGATTTCACTCAGCTTCTGGTCTGTGAGGAATTGTTTACCCTTTCTTTTCCTGATTTTGAGCACTGTCTTAATTAGAAAATGAAGTGGCGATTGGCTACAACAGCATCTTCCACGGGGTCTGGTTTTAGTCCTGAACATGGGCCTGATTTGCACATTCTCCTGCAGTCTTTGCTTGGGTGGGGGCTGTGGGTGTGATGTGATGGGTTGACTCCCCTGTTGCCTTGCCACATAAACCCAGTACAGATGTTCAGCAAGTACCTGAGCTCTCAGGCAGGGAGCCTTGTCAGCGCCGACTGCTCTGGCAGCAGAGAGCAGCTGTGGTGGGGCAGAGTGTGCAGGTAGGAGCAGATGCTGGTGGAGAGCTGCCTCTATACCCTGGTCTGCTTTGTGCAGCCTGGGAGAGGTGATCCCACACTGGGGTCCGGGGTCCTTGCCCACAGGGAAGCTTCTTTGTTGGGTGCTGTTGAGCAGTCTTACCTCTTCCATTATCCATGGACCTCGTAGTGGTGAGTTTGTCCCTTGGTTTGTGGTGTGGCTGGGTACTGGCAGATTTGTGATCTGCCAGGTGTATGGGTGGCATAGGTAGGACTGAAGTTCCCATTTATTGAGGCTTTTTCCATGCCCAGATATCAGTTGGTAGTGCTCTGTGCCTCTCCCTGGTGACAGGCACCATGGGCTCCACATCACGCAGTCTTAGCCACAGAGGCACAAGCATGGCCCTAGCCTGCTGCTACCCTTTCCCTCTCTCCCTGGCAGATCCACTCAGACTCGGATGAGGGGGACGGCTCCATCAAGTACACTATCTCCGGGGAGGGCGCAGGGACTATCTTCCTCATCGATGAGATCACAGGTGACATCCATGCCACCGAGCGCCTGGACCGGGAGCAGAAAACCTTCTACACCCTGCGGGCTCAGGCCCGTGACCGGCAGACGGACCAGCTACTGGAGCCTGAGTCAGAGTTCATCATCAAGGTGCAGGACATCAATGACAGTGAGCCACGCTTCCTGGAGGGGCCCTACATCGGCAGTGTGGCTGAGCTGTCCCCCATCGGTAGGTCTCCTGGCTGGGAGGAGGTGGGCTGGGGAACCTGTGTGCTGCTCCTGTCAAACCTTAAGCCTGCTGCACCCTGCAAAACTGCCTCCAAATCCCAGGGATTCCAGCTGAGACCAGCGCTAGGGAGCCAAGAGGGAAAAACAAATAAGGTGGCTTAAGGAAAACAAGTGAATAAATCCTCTGAGCTGATTGCCAGCCTGAGGCTGAGCGCTCAATCTCAGCCCTAAGCTGTGCCCTGGGGACCGGCCATGGCAGAGCCAGCTGCCCACTGGGAGTTTACCCTGGTCTTGTGCAGCCCCCCCCCTCCCAAACACGGGAGGGGAGGGAGACCAACTGAGCCCTTGCATGCCTGTGGTGCAGATCAGCTGGAGTGGTGTTTCTCCCTCTTGGGTAGCCTGTGACCCAGCCCCTCCTCAGGCCATCCTCTGTATGCTGCTTTGCTGCCGTCCAGAGCCCTGTGGTAGCTCTGCCATCTCCTTGTGCATCCCCATGCAGCACTACCAAACCACTCTCACCTGGCCATCTTGCCTTCCTCTGAGGGCTCAGGGGTTGTTGGCTGAGGTTGAGGAATTCATGTCCCTGTGTGGCTTCCCCATGTTACTGTCCCCTTGTCCCCATCCCCTTGCCACCAGCATCTTTAAGTCCATTGCTGATCAGCCTTGCTGAACTGATGAGGGGCCAGGCTGGGACATGTGCCGTGAGGCTGTACAAGTCCATTCCCCCATGTATAGCAGAGCAGGGCAGTAAGTTCTCCACTTGCCTCTGTGTCAGGAAGGGTGCAGGGTAATGTATGAACTGCAGCATTGCTGCCCTTGCTCTCTGTGCTGGCCTGGTGCTGGGCTCCTGTGCTGCTGAGTACAGCTCAAGTGCATGGAGACTGGCTGGCTTGCTGCACTGTCCAGCATGTCACACCATTCCCCATCTACATCAGGCAATCTGTTATCCCCCATTGACTGGCCGGAGCATGTGTCAGGATTTGCTGCAGGCAGGGAACTATAAATCACTGTTCTCAAAGGGCTGCATGGAGGTAGGAGATAGCTGGCAAAAGGCTGACTGACATCCGAGATAAGGCAAGTCCCCAGCACTGTCAGCAAGGGATGAGTCAGCGAGGGGAGCGTGGCAGTGCCGGGAAGGTGGGGGGGTAGACAGGGAGCACCCTGGTGGGGCTGGGGCAGCCTGGCTGAGCTGCGTGAGAGGCGCTGCTGTCGGGTGAACCTGCTGAGTCCTGCTGCACTGGGGCTGGCAGGGCTGGCTGAGGAGGCATCCTGGGAGCAGCTTGCAGGGGATGCTCAGGCTGTGCTGCTTCAGGATGGAGCTCTGGCTCTCCATGGTTGATGTGCAGCATATTGTAAGACTGGTGCATGGCCTCCAGCAGGTTACAGACGTACAGAAATTGCCCACACCAGAGGAGCTGCTGCTGCCTGGATTTCAGTTGACAGATGGAGAACAGTCCCTCCTGAGGCATCCCGAGCATTCCTTCCTCTTCCGTTTACCTGCATAATCCTTTCCCTAGTCAGAGCGACCTCTTGAACTACAGCCATGTGCTCCTGGAGAAATGAAAGACAGCATGTGGGCAGCAAAGCAGGAGGCATCCTGTTCCCAAAGGGAAGAAAGAAATTAAATTAATCTATTTTGCTTGAACAACATTTTAACAGGAAGGAATTCTCAACTCTGAGTATTAGACAAGGACTCCAGTTCTTTGAAAATCACGAACAATTACGGAGCCGCCTGATCAGGCTGATGTGAACAAGACGTATCAAAGGAGACAGTTTCTATGCAAAATTGGAGATCAGAGGGAAAGAAACACGGTTTCACAACATGAAAGGAGGTGATTCCTGCAAATTAAAATACTTGGAAGTTAAAAGTAAAGAGAAGTGCTGTGAGCAGCATGGGTTGTGCTGCCGAGTGGCATGCTCAGACAGGGGAGCTGGCGCCATGAGCCTGTTCTGCTTTCCAGGCTGATGCCTGTTTGCCTATGGCAAGCTTGGATCTTCCTATAGCCTGGCAGCCCCAGGGCGTATAAGGGCTCCTCTGTAGCAGCTCAGCCCTGGAGATGGCCCATCCAACAGCGCAGGGAGAGCTTCATGCATCATCACATACTGCTGCCATGTGGTCCCCTGCAGTATGAATGCAGAGCCTGGAGGGTGGTACCCACATGCTGCTGCTGCAAGTCCTTAGCTTCCTCTCAGTTCTACCTTGGCTTAGCAGTGATTTGCCCAGGAACAGGTAGCACAAACGAGAGGATAGAGGCATCCTGCAAAAGCATAAATAAGGAAGGTTGAGGAGAGTGAATAGGGAGCATGCCTTGCTGACTGAATGGAGGTGACCTTCTCTACCAGCCAAGGGAGGCTGGGCAGCTTGGACAGAGCTTGGATAGGTTATTAATGCATTAACGTCAAGGTCAAAGCCTGGGGACCTGCTGGTGAACATACCTGTTCTCTGCTCCATTTGAGTACAGATGTTTTCCTGACCTTTGCTGAGGAAGTGGCTGGGGCTACTCCCTAGCTCGGAATTCGTTTGTAGCGAGCTGTTCATTCCCTGTATCTGCTGCGCTGACAGCCTTTGCTTGGTGGCCAGGCCTGAAAAGTGAAGAGTGGTCTCCTCCTTCCTCCTCCTGTGCTCCTGCCACCCCAGCCCTCCCAGGATTTGTGCTGTGGGTTGCCCAAGTGGGTGGTTTTCCTTCTAACTCCTGGCAACTATCAGCTGCAGCGCTCCACTCCCTGCCAAAACATAGTCCCAGCTCCCAGAGGTAGTGCCTTCCTGGAGCATAAAGAGAAATAAAACAAATGTGGTCAGATCCGCTCTGTGACAGCAGGAGCAGATCAAAGGACATTATTTGCATAATGAAGGAGTACTAATTGGGAGGCAAAGTCAATTGATTTCCTAGTGTCTAAGAGGGAATAATAGATGAGAGAACCATGCAAACTGTCACTGAGTAGTTGGGAGTGCTTTGCAACACACCTGCCCCTTGCTCTGCACTGGGGCCAGGGCAGTGTGTTTGGTAGGGACAGCATGCATGCTGCTTGAGGCTATTAAAGTAAGTCAGGGCAGACTAAAGGCCTCTTTGTACCAAGATCTTGTCTTGACAGTGGCCAAAATGGATGCTTATGGAGGAGGAGGAACAGCGCACAGCATCTGCGATCCTTCTCTTCATACTTTCCCTGCCAGTAACCAGTTTCAGCTAGGGTATTTCTTCAGGTGTGGGTGGTTTTCGTGGGTTTGGCCAGCTTCAGTGTCTGTCTTTTATGAACTCATCCAGACTCACTGTATACCTCTGCAAAGAGCAAGGAAAAGGCATTGAATGCTGCTCTTGAGGTGCACAGGAGGCAGATTTGACCTGAGGCTGCAGGGGAGGCAGCTGGAGCTGCAGCAGGGCAGTGGGCTTTCCGTGCTCAGCCTCCCACACAGAGCCACGCTCAGGACTGAGCCCAAGTCCAGCACACAGTACCTCCAGCGAGACATCACTGGTGGTTGCACAGAGTGCTGTTGCAGCCTAGAGCTCACTTCTGGGCTCTTTGGAGTGCGTGCAGAACCCGGAGTGAGACATGCTAGGAAATGTGCATCCTTTCACCAGAGCATCACTCCTCCCTTCGGCATTTTGCTCTCCTTATTTCTCTGTGTAGCACCAAGTCCAGATTAGAGATGATCTGGCTGTACAGACGGAAACTTGGGGTCAAGCCCTGGCTCTGGCACAAAGCTGGCTGAGTGCAGAAGTTATTATTGTAAAGAGAAATTGTTTAATCTCCACACTGCAGCGAGGATGCTTGCAGGCACCTGAGCTTTTTGCTTTCCTTGATAGACAGTGCTCGGAACTCTTATGTGCATCTGTGAGCCGCTGGGGCAGGAGGAATCTGGAGCTGGGGCTTGCCCTGCTTCTTGGTCCTCAGTGTCCTCTCCCGCACTGCACTTGGTCATGGCTTTATTCCCCAAGATGCTGCATTTACCTGATTGGTGCCAGGGCTGGGGTCCATTGAGCAGTGAGTTTCTCTGGCTGGACACCCCAAAGTTGCATGTTTTAGCAGTTCCACCACAGCCAGGTTAGCTCCCTCAGTCTTGCCCGGTGGGGCTTGAGGGCTCTGCAGAATCTGCTCTGGCTCTGATTTGGCTCTCTACCAAGTCAGGATGTTCCTGAGACTGCAAGAAACTCACTTCTGCTCCAGTAATTTGTAAGCTGCCCTGGTTTGTTTTGTTCCCTGATATCCTGTTGGTTTGTTTCTGGGGCGCATCAGCCACTGCCTGTCCTGGGGCACGACAGAAGCTGTAAATTGCATTGTTTATAACATCTCAGCCAGCCCCCACAGCAACCAGATTCCCTGAGACCCAAGTGCTGCACTCGGGCATCAGTCCAGCGTGTATGGCTTTGCATGACAAAGCACTTCTCTCGGGGTGCTTCTTATTCTGCAGGGCTGAAATGACCATGTGCTGTCCTGGAGCCAGCTGGATCTGCATGGAAAGAGGCTCTCTAAGCATGAGTAGAGTTGTCTTTGGGCTGTGTCTGAGCTGGAGGTGCAGGCTGTAGCCCTGGAGCTTTCTGGAGAGCATCTGGAGGATCCTGCCCCCACCAGGGAAGGGGTGAATGTCTTTGGTGTGGAGGGATGGTCAAATTTAGCAAGTGTTGGTGTTTCCTGCTACCTGCTTGTCTCTTTGCAGGCTTGGAGTGCTTCTGTCCCTGGGGAAGTGATGGATTCCATCCCCTTGCTTGTGGATTCAGTGCAGGGCCTCTTTATACTCTTGGATGTGCCATCTATCAGCATTTAGCTAAATGTGCTTGAAGCAAGTGACACAGCAAGTGGTCTGGAGCCATCAGCCTCCTGTGTGCAGGTGAATGGCTGAAACTGCTGCAAAAGCTCTGGGTCCTGCAGGGAAGGTGGTGATGGACACTAGAACAGGTCTGCATTAGTATTTCAAAGGGGCTCTGCCCCCGTACATCCAAGCCAAGGCACTTGGTGCTGAGCCGCTGCCTGCAGGGCTGGCCTGGGACTCTGCTGTGGCAAACGGCTCCTCAGTCCTGGCAGCTCCTGGGGCAGTGCTGGGCACCTCTGCACTGACACCAGCTCCCTGCTGCGCTGCCGGTGGCCAGGGCCTGTGTCACCTCCTGCACCCAGCCCAGCGGGTACCCGCTGCTCTGCAGCCCCAGAGCTGAGAGGGAGGCTTGCTCTGGAAGTGAGGGTCCTGCCCCCCTTTTCCTCTGGGAGAAAACAGTTTGATCTGCTGTGTCAGACCTCACCTTTTGCAGCAGGAGAGTGAGAGGTGGACTCTGACTTGTTCATCTTAATGCAAAATGTATGGTTTCCTCTGGTTTTGTGGGGCGAGCTGGCCAGGGTGGAGCTGAGGTCTGCCTTATTTTATATGTCTAATTATCCCTCTGGATATGAGTTCAGGATTTCTGGTTATGGGAGGTGGGTTATGCGGTACATGATGGGTGTTTAGGTTTTATTTGTCGTATCTTTTATGGCTAAGATACATGTCAGAGATCTAAATAGAAGTCCTACGTGTTGTATTTGCTGTGGGCAGTGCTATGCTTGGAGCAGGGGTGGGAGCCAGTGTTCCTAGGCTTGTCTCCACAGGAAGGAGGGATCAGGATAAACTGGAATTCAAGACCTTTGTTCTTCCCATTGAAAGGGAAGGGGAGGGAGGAAGGGATGGAAAAGGGATAAATGTGGGTTAAGAGAGGATTCTGAAAAGTTAGACTCCTGGATTCCTGATGCACACTATAGGTGACCTTGAGCAGGCTGCATTGCATCTTCAGACTAGAAGTTAAGGCACAAGGTGGGGTTGATGGTAACTATCTGCTGTTGTTGCTCATCTGCCAATGAGATGTTGTGGAAGCAGGTGGGGATGGGCAGAGCCTTCATCACCTTCAGGGCTGCTGGCTTCAGCCTAAGGGTATTTTGCTGTGATCCTGCTGCCTCCAGCTGAAGGTACCTTCCTGTGTGCTCTTCATGCTGCATGGGTTCTCCTTGCACTAGGGTGGAAAGCACTGGCCTCAGACATGGGACTCATGTGTGGGACCTGGAGCCTGGATCTGCTGCCCCAAAGCCCTTTTGCTCCAGTGCTTGGGTGTGCCCAGCAGTCATGGGTCCCTAGCCTTCTGTGGAAAACTGAGATCAGAACCTACCTGGCTTGTCAAGGGTATGGCTTAAAACAACTAAACCTCACCTCTGGGTGGGCAAGGATCCCATCTCTCATTGGATTCTGCACTGCTGCAGTTTGCAGTGTTCAGGGAGTTACTGGAACACAAGGATAGCTGTTTGATCGATGGGTAAGTAGGGGAATGATGCAATTGAGTGAATTCATCTGGGGAGAAGCAGCATGAGATGCAGTGCCTGCTGTAAACTTTTAGTAGTCCCCTCATTAATGATCACTGGGCTGGTACCTGTGGGGTGACAGCACTGAGATGGCTGGAATAGAGATTTGTGGCAAAGTCCTTGGAGCACCTGCTCTTGTCTGCATGCATGATCCTGATGCAGGTTATTCTGTGTACAGGGCAAGTGCAGGTGAAGAACTCTGATGGGTTCATGTAGGTGTTGGGTGAGTCTGGATCTCCAGACTCTTGCCTCTGAGGTGCCCAGGCAAGAGGAAGTGGTTCTTGGAGCATGGGGTGTTTGTGCAGGGCTCTGCCTGTGGTGATGGTGATGCAGGAGCTGCTGTGGGCTCTGGGCAGGGACTGGTTGTTGCCATGCTGGGTGCAGCAGAAGCCCTCGCTGCTGCCAGGGGCAGATGGTGCTTTTTGTGATTCTCAGACTTTGGTAGCCTCAGTGTCCCCAGCAGAGCTTCTCCGCTACAGCGGGGGGGTTGCTTGGAGACTCTGCTGGTCCCTTCCTTCTCCACTTCCTGATCAAAAGCTTCCCAAGGAGCACGCCATGAGGGGCTGTGCAGAGGAGTTGCTGGTGTGGGGCTGATTTGCCTTGGCTCATGCTTGCTGGAGTTGTGTGACGGCAGGCAGGAGAGGAGGAGGCAGGACAGATCCTTTCGAGGAAATGCAGCAAAAGAATTTCTCTAACAGCTGTTGGCAGGACAGGGAGCTGGTGTAGCTGTGGTGTAATCTGGATGTGCCCAGCAGGGATGCACTGTAACACCACTGGAGACAGCAACGCACAAGTAAGTTGACTCAAACTAGCTTGTTGCTGAAGACCGATGAGGGGGATTCTCATGTTATCAGCAGAGCTGCAGCTCTGAGAAGATGAGAGAGAGGCCAGGGAGAGTGAGAAGCCATCATGGTAACTGCTTGTTTCCTTCAGTGAACACCCTTTCCAGGAGATCGGATGCGAATGGGCTGCAGGCAGCACGTACATCCCTCTGCTTGCATCTGCACCGCTATCTCCACTGGCTTGTCTCCTGCCTTAGTCCAGGCTAGGCTGGTGCAGAAGCACCCAGGCTGCCTGCAAGCCCTGAACCTGGAGTCTCCTGACAGGGGAAGACAAAGGCCCAGGACTGGGGCTCCTCACCCTCCATTTGCATGGTTCCAGCTCCGTTTCTGCTCACAGGGATGTGACCACTTCTGACTTTGTGTACCTCTGGTGTTTGGGGATGTGATAGGTCTGGACACAGATCCTGACAACTAGCAGTATGCTTTGTTCTGGGTTATTCATGTCATGGGTCTAGCCAACATCAGCCTGTGAGATTGTCTTTGCAGCATATGGATGGATGCACTGAAGAACAGGCGGTTATGTGCTCCAGAGCACGGCACCTCTGATCCTCGGTTGCACAGCAGCCTTAGGAGGTGTGTGAGGCATAGCAGAGCTGCTGGATGAAACAGTGTGAGCTGTGAAATGTTCTCTCCTGGTCCCTTCAGTTTGGGCTGGTCTTGTGCCCTGGAGGCATCTCTGAAGCAAAACCTTCCTTTTGACCATAATCACTGCTGGGGGACCTTGTCCATTACAAATTACCAGCTTCCCTGCTGGCCTTGTCAGTGTCCTGCAGCAGGGAGTTTCCCAGTTGGTTTCATCTTTCCTATGAACAGCTCTGGGCTCTTCCCATCCTGCATTTCCTCCCAGAAGAGAGGTAACCAATGCCAGCACTCAGCCTGTAGGGCGGGGATGCTCTGAGCCTGGTGCTAGAGGCTGAACTGGGTAGCATGTCACAGGTCTTCAGTCACACAATCTCTTTTCTCAGAGGTGTGTGTAGGTAGAATTAGGCTTCCTCTCCTTCCTCCCTTCTGCTGCATCTGCAGATCTCAGCCCCTTTGCTCCTGGCCCCATTCTCGTGTCCTGGATCCTGCTTTTGTCAGATTGAACATAATGTCAAGTTAAAGCCATCACAGGGACAGTTGGAGTGAAGCACCCAGTTTAATGAGACAGCATTGAAAATCAATAACTTAATTGCAGACGTTCAGTGGACTTTTATCCAATCTGTAGTCCTCCTGCCCTGTTATGTGTAGAGCATGAGGACATGGTGCTGTGTCTGGCTCTGGGCAAGTGAAAGCCTTTCCAATGGCTGTCATCTCTTTGCAGACATGCCTGCTGCAGAGATGTGGTGCTGCAGTGCGGATCAGGCCCTGTGGGCTTGAGGTGACAGTGTCACCCAGTGCTGGCAGGAAGGGGGCAGTTGCGGTGGTAACATCTCGTCCCCAGCTTCTTCGGAGATGGTCCAGCAGAAGTCTGCCGGGGAAAAGCTGCTGTTCAGAGCAGTGATCTGCTTGAGAGCAGCTCCTGCTTAGAGAGCAGCCCCTGCTCCCTCCTGCCACTCTGCAGGACAAAAGGGGCATTTGCAGCAGTGTCTGGAGTCCTGGCTTTGGGGCTTTTGCAGGGAAGCAATGCTGCCTTTGCACTCAGCTGGTCTCATTTCCATCAGCATGTGTGAGTGATCAGTAGTGGCCCCTGCTCAGTCATTCTGCCAGCCCCTGGCCTGGAGGCTCCTCTTGCATTTCTCCCCTCACTGATGTTGTTTTCCTCCTTGTCTCTGCTGCAGGCACCTCTGTGATGCAGGTGATGGCATCTGATGCTGATGACCCCACATACGGGAGCAGTGCCCGGGTAGTCTACAGTGTGTTGGAGGGTGAGCAGCACTTTACTGTGGACAGTAAAACAGGTGAGCAGCAGCACGCAGCTCAGGGCACCAGGCTGCGGCCATGTGCCTTGCATGTGATGAGTGTGGCAATGTGCCAGCCGCTGGTGCTGGGGTACTGGTGGCAAAGGCATTACGGGGTGCTAAGAGCAAGCTGCCCAGCCCGCAAGGCTGTTGCCTGGCTGGGTGCAGAGCCTGCAGCAGGCAGCACTGTGCAGCAGGACCTGAGCCTGCCAGCCCGGTGCTCTGTCTCACCCGCACTGGCCAGAGCTGCGCTGTGCCCAGAGCAGAACTGCACCCACAGGCACATCAAATCTCCGTGTGAAAGGTTTTAGTGCTACCAGAGGGGCCTTACCAAAGGCCGCATCGTTATCAGCAGGGCCTTGATTAAAGGTAACACTTTCAATTAAGGATCAGTTTATAAATGTTCTATTAATATTTAATGAAAGAACAGTAGAAGCTGCTCCACTCCTTAATAACTTATAATAGAGCCTGTTGTAAAATGCCTGTGTAATAAATCTGTGGCAGATGATGCTCTGACATACTGGTTAGAGTAGGCCATAACCAGGAGATGTTGGGGTATATATTCTCCTTGCCTCCCAGGAATGTGACTCATTACCCTTAATGGGAGCCTTGCAAGCTTTCTGAGGGAAGGCACTCAAATGCTAATAAGAGGTATTTAAAGCACAAAGCATGTAGTAAAGTACCCACAGTTTAATGAAAAATTATCAAAGGCAAGCACTGCTGGGTAGCTGCAGGTCTGGTTGGAGGGCTAGACAGCAAAGTGTCCCCCCCATAGACACAGACTGAGATCAGCACCTGGACTGAAGTGCCAAATGTCTGTCAAACTGACCTGTGTGATAGATGCCTAATAGGTGTTTTATGTAAGTCACAGTGAAACTTGTTGGGAGGCTCGTGTGTAAGTACAGTGTAAAGAGGGTATGGGCGCCTCAGCCTCTGCTTCTGTGTGGAACCAGCACCTCCTGCAAACTGGTCAGGTGGCATGGGCAAGCCAGTTCTAGCACTGTCAGTGCCATCAGCCCTGGCTACAGTGGGTGGAGGGCTCACATTTGGGTGCTCCTAAGCATGCCTGAGAGCAGAGCTGGGGCACACAGTGGGAGATGCATTGTCTGGACAGGCTGGTGCAGTGGGGAGGGCCCACAAGAAGCAGCCTGGGGCTGTACTCAGTGCTGGCCCAGAAGCTGCTGCACCTTTCTTTGCTCCTAGATTTGCTTTGGTTTGGGGGTGGGAGGATGGATGAGCAATTGGCTAAACACTGAAAATTCAGGTGCATGTGAGATCCTGTTAATCTGAGACAGCTTTGTGTGAATGGAAGCCTGGCTGCTAGAATGACGAGGGACCACTGGGAGCAATGCACAAGCTGGGACATGCAGAGCTCAGTTTTCTGCATCAACATTAATGCTCTGTATTAAGGCATAAACTAAAATGTGCCCTGTGGGACTATGGTGAGAATTAATGTCACCCTGGGAATCCAAGCTTCTTGGTTCCTTGACTTTTTGTGTCTTAATTCTCAAGCTGTCTGTTTCATACACTGTTCTCCTTTCTTGTGATTCATAAAGGCAAAACTGCTGACAAGTCTGCAGAAGAGTCCTCAGCTCCTCTGGAGCACATCTGTTCCCAGAGTATGTGCCCGTTGACTCTTTGGTGATGTCTGAGCTCATACCCCTTTGGAGGCTGCTCGCCTGGGCTGCAAGGATGCAGCATGCAGCTCTGTCCATGGCCTCGTGCCTGGTAGGAGCTGTGTGTCCCACGGGGGCTGCAGGGGACAGCAGGGACAGGGCTGGTGGTGCCAGGGGGGGACTTCTCATTGTATGTCTGGTGCTGGCCAGAGCTAGCACATCCACCAAGCAAATCCCATGCTGCTCCCACTTCTGAATAGGTTTTTAGTGCTCCACATGGGAATCCTGCTTGGACTGACCTGGGTGCCCCAGCTTCTGCCCTCAGCGTAAGATTTACTTATCCGTAGCAGCAGCATGGATGCTCTCAGAGCCACCATTGTTACTAATGGCCATAAAAATATAGATTCATAAAACCCTGGCATGTTACGTTTCTTATCATTTATGGTAATGAAGAACAATTTATTTTCCCTTTTTGGTTTTGATCTCTTTCTCTGCCTTTTCTCGCAGGCTCATACGTGCATGTGCCCCCTTGCACACTGCCTAAGCCCCTAACTCCTTCCAGCACGGGTTGTCTCATTTTTCCTTGCTTTTGTAATCAGCTCTTTTTGAGCTGTCCTTCGTAGCATGGATGCTGCACGTACAAGTGTAGTGCAGGATATGGCTTGTGTCTAGGTTGCTTAGTTTGTCTCCTGTTCTTAGATGTTACTAGCTGCAGTATTCAGCTGCAATTTGGGATTTGATGGGACTTTCAAAGGCATACCCAAGCTGTCTGGATGCCATGCTATGCCAGGTCTTACCACTCAATAAACCCTGAATTCCCATAGTGTCTGACATCTTTTTGGAGGGAGATGAGCAACTAAATGGTCCCATTAGAACAGTGTGATCTGCAGCATGGCATTTGCTGGTGGCCACAAAGCTGTGGAGGATGATTGCAGTTTCTGCAGTGTTGAATGATGGTGAAGAAAAAGCCCAGCTGTGGCATATGAGCTTTATTTTTCATATACTCCAGCCACTCTCAGGCTTTGAGAACCGATTCAGTGAAGCAGTGAGACAGTGAAACAGCCTGTGGGTTTGTGTTGTGTGTCACAAACCAGGTGCCAGAGCTTACCCTGCACAGACTGAAGGTCTCAACCAGCTTTTTTGGTGTATGAGTGGGGAGCTTTGTATGCACAGACTTTGGAGGCATGATTTTCTATGCCAGCTATGAGAGTATCCCCTAGGCTTCTTGCAAGAGCCTGCAGGTATTTGTCATATTTTGGCTTTGTGCTGCCTTTCCCACTGATTCTCAGTTTGCCAATAGTGAGCAGCTGATCTGTGCTTGCTCTTTGTAGCAGGAGAGCTGCATTGCACTGCTCGTGGCTGCCCTGTTGCTGCTGGAGGAGGATGTGCTTTTACAGCAGTCAGCACATACATGTGCTATGCTGCCTCTGTTGGGAAACAGCCAGTTCTGATGGTGGTGGATGCTGGTTCTGGTGCAGGCGGTGTGGTGTGACTGCACAGAGTCATGTCTCCCCTGCAGCTCACTGCTGTGGCAGGCACGGGGTGGCCAGGAGCCCCAGCTCTGCCCCACACGACGTGGGTCAGGAGGTTCAGTGCTCATTCCTATTCTAGCTCCAGGAAGCCGATCATCACCAAGATCCTTCTAACTTACACTCTTCAGATGCTGAGACGCAGAGAGGTTGTGACTCCCTGTGCATTTATACATGAGAAAGTGTGAACTTAAATCTGCAGGCCAATTTTTCATATTGCTTTATATTACCTTGCACTCTGTACCTCTGCACGTTATTCACCTTTATGGGTGCAGATGCCTTCTTTGGTGGGCAGCTGTGTGTGGTGCTCATATCTGTTCCTGCGTTCTTTGTAATGCCCTTTCTCATCTCTGGCCAGCATGGAGACTGGCTGCTGCCTGCAATCCCTGCCCACAGCCTCAGGAGCAAACCTGGAAATACTCCACATCCAGAAGATCTTGTTCACCCCTTTGCAAGGATATTGACTGTTACAGAACAATTGCAGCAGGTAACATCCTAGGCCTCATGATATTTGGTGCTTCCCTTAAAACCCAGTTTGTCAGTGTGGGAGAGTGCAGGAGAATTTTGCTTTTTGCTGAAAGGAAATGATTCTTAAGATCTGTTATCCTGCTGTAGGCAGGAGAAGGCAGAAGGACTTCAAAGGCTAATTGAAATGCAGTTTGGCATTTAGGAGTACTTAAAACAGTGCCTGAATTCTAAAGCCTGACTCCTGATTTGGAGACAGCGGGTGAGGGCTTAGAGGCACCTATGCCAGGGAGAGAAGTACTGGCCTGCTGGCATGAAGCTGATGGTTATTCATTTGCAGTCATTAGTTGCTTCATCCTTGCCTGTCAACTCTGCCCTCTTTGGAGACTGATCACAGCCCTTGTTCCAGGGTGACGGGTAGACTGGGAGAGGAGCTGTTGCTGGGAGCATGCTGCATGCTGAACTGGGCTGATGAACTGTCGTATTTGTGGAGGCGGAACATGTTTCTCTCCTGTTCTTGCCAGTTTGTTAAAAATGCTCCTCTGTGCCTGGAAACAGATACTGTGTGTGCGTATTTGTGTGTACTTGTGGGTTTATGCAGGTCTGTGCCCATCCCAGAAGCTGGGCAGTGCAAAGGGACAAGGGATGGGCAATGAGAGGCTTCAGAGAAGCCACACATACTAAAAGGGGTTGTTCTTATTAGCAAGACTGAATGTTAACAGCCCTTCTCAGAGACTGGTGAAGGAACTTCAGTTGTTTTGGGACCAAACTTGAGAAAATTAAGAGGTATCTACCAATGTGCAGTGGGAATTAATATTAAATGACAGGATTTAGCTTAAAAGAAGGGACAAAGGAAGGGTGAGTGTGCTGGCCATCCCTCAGAGCTCTGCAGGGGCCTCTCCTGGCTGCTGCCTCTGCTGGCATGGGCAAGGCTAATTGCAGCCAGGAACAAGCACCCTCCCTCAGGGCAGTGGCAGTAGCTTCCTAGGACCTAAGGAACACAGTGGTTTGAAAGGGACTGACCACCTGCAATGAATGGTCCTGCATTAAAAAGCCTGCAGGCTGCAGCATCCCTCAGCCACAACCGTTGTGCAGTTCTGCACCCCTCCGATTAACTTTGCCATTTAGTTTGGTGATGCTGATATGACCATGTTCCTTTCCTGGATCTCAGCTCTGTACCTTATTTGCTAAAGAGTCCTGAACCTTCCACCAACCAGGGCAGATGAAGTGCTGGTTCTTGGGGCTAAGATCCCACCTGCAGTGAGCTGCCCTGCTCCAGGATGTCTGCCTTAAGCAGTGCTCATATCTGTACAGATACATTCGTATTTCTACATCCCTGCAGGCGAGGGCACAGGTGAGGGGCCTCCATGCTGTTTGGGAGGTGCGTTCCCTCCCCTGTGCTGGGACAGAGATCTGTTTGCTTTATCAGACTGGGCTGCTTGGGAAGAGTGAATCTCTTTAACCCAGATGAACAGGAGGGGATGGAGAAGCCAGATCCAGACTCTTAGGCATGCACAGTAAAAAGACACAAAAGGCAGGAGGATAAAACTTGTCATCATGAAAGTGGCATTTCCATCCTTGGAGATACTCAAAACCTGACTGGACATAGTCCTGAGTAATCTCATCTGCCTTTGAAGACCGTCTGCTTTGAGCTGTAGTTGGACCAGGGGACTCCTGAGGATACATCCTCTCCATGACTTTATTGGTTTATGCTTTGTAACAGCAACATGTTTCTCCTGTCTGCCCCCAGCGGAAAGTGGCCTTGTCCAGGGGTTCTCTGAAGATATGAAGACATCTGAGCTTGGAAGTATCTGGGAGCAGACCAAAGCCCATAACGATGGGGCTCCTGGAAGTCAGTTGCCTGCTGAATGCTTTGTCCTGCTATGGTTTTATTGCCCAAAGAGTGTCTGCAGTTTGAGCAAATCTGATGGTATTTATGTGGTGCTGTAAGTGTCCCCTTGCCTAGTAATTATACTGATTAATCTGGATCATGCTAGAAAGTCACATGTACCTTGTACCAAAGGGTATGCTACCATGCGTCTCTATTATTCAACTGTAACAGATGCTGACAAGAGCTAGGAAGATGAGTCTGAGCTGGAGATAGTTCTTGCTTTGTTAGCAGCATCTGGGAAGAACAAAGCTTGGCACTTGTGCTGGCTAGAAAGAAGGTGAATCTTGGGAGATGATATGAAGGGCTTTTCCCTTCGTACAGCAGTGGAGGTCCCTGTCTCTTGTGTCTCTGTGCCCTGAGGACAGGTCTGCCACCATTGCTTGCTGCTGCTGTGCAGAGTCCTTGCGGGTCAGGGTTTGGAAGCAGAGGCTATGCTGCTGTAGGAGGTGGAAACCGGTGAGTTTGCTGCTGGTGGATGTTTATGGCAACACTCGCAGTGCCATATTTAAGGAACTGGTGT
This sequence comes from Forpus xanthops, assembly GCA_032466535.1. Taxonomy (NCBI): domain Eukaryota; kingdom Metazoa; phylum Chordata; class Aves; order Psittaciformes; family Psittacidae; genus Forpus; species Forpus xanthops. Next base: position 78,265 of record JASSUY010030243.1, read on the forward strand.
GGACTGTGTTTGGAGACCCTCATTTGTCAGGGAAAGGATAGTGGTACCTCAGCCTAAAAGACAAAACGAGCCAACACTCAGGGTCGTACCTGGTGTGGTCCATGCAGCTTTAGGGGGAACAGCTTTCTTGTGCAAACCGGCTGGGGCTCTTGAAGGCCTGGGACATGGGGCAGTTCCTCCGTGTCAGACTCTTCTTTTCCAGGATGGACTGGGCAAGCAGCATCTTGGCAGGAGGTGGTTTCTGCTCACAGCCTGCACCCCAGCCAAAGGCAACACTTTTGTCTGCCTTGTGCCCCTAGAAGAACCGGAGCGGTTTGTCCTGCTCCGCACATGCCAAATGGCATGGATTTGCCCCCTGCTGGGACAGGTGACCTTGGAGGTGTTCTGGGAAGCACCTGAGCACTTTCCTTCCCTCTTGCATGGTGTATTACAAGCTATATCATTAGGAGCAGCTCAGTTAAGTCATTACAGCCTTGGTGAATGCATGAGCTTTTTCTCTCATCCCAATTCATCACTATTGTGCTGACATGAATGATTTTCATTATAAAATGCTTCAGACCCTGTTAATTAACAGAATTGCTTAAACTTCAATGAGATAGCGCTTACCCAGAAATAATGGGTTTGCATTCGCAGTGGAGTGTCAGGAGAAGCCTGTATGCATGACCAGCTGAGGCCAGTCTTGTGCAGCCTTGGGTCCTGGGGCAAGGCCAGTCCTGTCTGAGCTCAGACGGGAGGTTGAAATTCTTGCTGGGGCTTGTGCCTGCAAACATGTTCGTCCCTCCCTTGGTGTGCTTCCTTGGTCCTTCAGATGATGTGGAGTGGGACTGTGCTGAAACAGCTTCCCTTGAACAGAACTGGGATAAACGAACCAGTGCAGACCCTGGGCTCCACCACAGGATGAACACCTGCTGTCGTCCTATGGAGGGGTTGGGATGCTCCCTACAGCAATTCTGCATTGCTCTGTGCTGTGTGCCAAAGGCTGAGCAAGAGATGGGCTGGGAATGTGTGAACAGGCAGGTCCTGGAAGAGCTCAGGAGGTGGTTGGTGAGACAGGGCCCTCCATTCATGTGACTGAAGGCAGTGGAAGTCCAGGTGATTACAGACTAAAATGATGGAGGGACAAGGGAAGCTGGGTGAAATTGTGTGTGGGAACTGCAAGGATCTGAAACAGTGGTTATGTCTCTATAATAAATCCTAACAACGATAATCGTTGGGATAATTGCTAGTTTCAGGAAGCAAGGAGAGAGAAATATCTCCAAAACAGTGTTGCCAGCCCCTGCTGCACCTGCAGTGACATGCAAAGGGGAGGAAATTCCATCCTCCCGGCACAGTGGTATTTCTGGCTGCTGTTGGGACACAGCACCAGTGGCTCCCGGGCAGGAACTGTCCACCCGCAGCCATGGGCAGCAGCGCACAATGTCGTGCATGAATGGGAAGCAGTGGCAGACGGCTGGCGCCCAGCCACCTCTTGCCTCCTTGCAGCCTGCTGGCACCCAGCTCTGCCTTCTGCTGCGCTCAGGCTGTGCTGGAGGCTTCTGCCAGTGTCTGCCTGGAGCCAGGCGGTTTGGGCAGCTGCGCTGCTCTGCCGTCACTTGCTTTGGGGCACCTCGGCAAATACAAGTTCCTGAGAGCAGGGGGTGAGCAAAGCGTTCCCTCCCTCCAGACCCCTCACTGGAGACCCACATGGCACAGCCAGGCCACCCCAATCCCCTCCCACAGCCTCCCTGGCGCCACGCAGGATTACTGATGAAAGAAAGCGAAGAGGGATTTTGTGGCTCTCAGCAGGAGGAGGCAAAGCCGGAGTCAAACAGAAAAGCCTGGAAGAGAGAGCAATTACAGAAACACAAACCACCGTCTAAGTCTGTGTTAAGAAACGGAGCTGGAGGGGATTTTCGGCTCATTCCTACTGTTCTGGGGTGCTGCTGGTATATGAGACTGGGAACGTGCCGCTAATAACTATGCCTGCACTCGTGTGTGCCCCTGGTGCCACCTCAGGGCAGAGCCATTTCCTTCATTCTCAATGTATTTCTTTGTTTCAACATAAATGAACCACTCCTGGCTGAGGCGGCAGTAGTGACTTTTGCCATTCACAGAGTTTTCTGAGGTTTGCTACCCTCTGTTTCCGTTTCAGCCCTGGTAATTTCCCAAAGCCCAGATGAGGACTGAAGACCCATAAACACTTTTTCAGGCTTACTTTCATAACACAGACGAAGATACCACACATTTCTTGTTCAGCTTTACCGGCTCCAGTGCCTTCTCTGGCACAGCACGAACGCCGTCTCCGGCCTCCTTAACACACGAGGGCATTTGAAAATGAGGGGGCAGACCTTGGGAAATGCATGTCCCCGCTCAGACAGGGGACCCTGCAGGTGAGCTTGGGCCACAGAAGCGCATGAGATGGAGCCTGGGCAGGTTCTGTTCTGCAGCCAGCCTGGCTCCTGCTGCAGCAGGTAAGGGGAAGTGGCTGCTGCAGATTTGTGCCCAAGGAGTTCGTGGCTCAGCCTGGGCTCTTACACAGTCTTTCTGTGCAAGCCTTGAGCCTGGCCCCAGTGCAGCCCCAGCGCGTTCTCATGCTCGTGACTCCACCAATCCTTCACCAGCCTCCCTGGAGACACAAATGTCCTCTGAGCTGGAGTTTAACCCTGTCAGAGCTGCAGCAATGGAAGCAGCAGTCAGAACCTTCCATGCGACATGCCTGGGAATCCGTTGATAAAGACCTGCTGGAGTCAGGTTGGACCCGAGCCCATGCCTGGGTGCTGGGGGATTTTCAGGGTGTTTCAGGGCTTGTTCTTTTCTCCAGAGCCCTTCTCTTCCTTCAGTGAGCTTTTGCTTACATGTTCTCTGTGAAGGCTGCAAAGGGTTTGCTCCCTTTTGCACTGGGGTCCAGCAGATGTTCTTTGTTGTTTTCAGCAATGTGCTCCTGTGGCAAAGACAGCAACAGCACCTAGGGCTGTGTTAAGAAGAGCATCAGCAGTAGTGGAGAGGGGTCACTTGTCCCTTCTGCTCAGCCCTGGAGAGATGATCCAAGTGCTGTGCCTGGTTCTGGGCTGCCAGAAGTAAAAGTCACGAGCAAAGCAGAGTGAGTCCAGGGAAGGGCCCTGAAGACTGGTGAAGTATTGGAACATCTGGCATATGCAGAGGCTGGGAAATCCAGCTGATCCTGCTTAGAGCTGGGGCTTGGATGGGGTAATCTCCAGCGGCCCCTTCCATCCTCACCCCCTCTGTGTCCGCAGGTGCTCTGCCACCTGCCTGTGCTCACGCTGTCCTGCTGGTTTCCAGGTGTGATCCGCACAGCCGTGGCTGACCTGGACCGTGAGACGCAGGACCGGTACGAGGTGGTGATCCGTGCAACGGACATGGCGGGACAGCTGGGTGGCCTGTCCGGATCCACCACAGTCACCATCGTAGTCACCGATGTTAATGACAACCCACCACGCTTCCCACAGAGTAAGTCCTGACAGCGGTGGGGGCAAGCACTGGTCCTGGTCCTGCCTGCTGGGGGTGGTGGGGCAGGAGCTCAGCTCCCAGCACAGCCTGGCGTGTATCTGCAGGGTCACCAGCCTGGCCTCTCTTGATGCCTGCAGGCAGTGCCAAGATACCACAGCACACACTCCTTGCCTGGGTCTGAATGTGTCCCTGCCTGGCAGTGTGGTGGAGGGGCAGCTTCAATGGTAAATCTTGCAATAGTAAAGCTTGCAAAGAATCAGAGAACACCGACTGCAGAGCACTGTCCTTATGGAGAAATCAGCCCTTACTTCGCCCAGCACCTTGAAATATCAGTGCTCCCCAGTTATCTTCCCTCAGCCCCTGTTTCTGCCGGGGGTATGTGTTTCTCCTGGTAGGGCATTCTGGACTATAGGCACTTGATAGAGTTTGGGCAGCCCTTGTAGTCCAAGGGTGCCCCCAGGGAAGTGTGAAGGGCTATGTCAGGCTGAGGGTGGGGGCAGTCAAAGGCAAAAGCAGTGACCCTGGTATCTCTTTCTGCTCTAGAGATGTATCAGTTCAGTGTTGTTGAAACTGCCCCTGTTGGCACAGCTATTGGGAGGGTGAAGGCAGAGGACTCAGACATCGGGGAGAACACGGATATGACTTACCAGGTGAAGGATGAGGAAGGAGTGGAGATGTTCAAAGTCGCCACAGACAGCAATACCCAAGAGGCTGTAATCACGGTACAGAAGGTGAGAGATGAGGAAAGCTGGCTGGGTATGGAGGGCACAGGTCTCTAGGAGAGCCCTTTCCTTTGAGGGCTCTTGCTGCTACGTTTGAGCTGAAACGAATGCTCCTGCTCCTCAACTGCGGTAGCAGTTGAAGTTTTGTGCCTCGGATGCAGGGAGAGACCTGCCCCTGCTCTGCCTGAATGGCAAAGCCCAGACCTGTGCCTGGGAGGAGAGGCTGCTGGAGCCTGCCCAGGGCTCCCTGGGTGGTAGTGGAGGGAGCCCTGCATAGGTGAAGCTCTGTGTGGGGCTATGGAGAGGAGTGCTGGCAGTTGTCACTGATAGCATCTGTGAGGGGAGAAATATGCCCACCCAATTCCTATTCTGTCCAACAGCACTTTGTCTGTCTCTGGTTTTGGTGGCAAAAACAATCAAGCAAACACTTGACGCAGGCAAGGAAGAATGATTGTTCACCAAGGCCACTGCTTTCAGCTCGCATCCCCTGGGGAAATAATAGCAGGGTGATTAATGACCAAACCCCTCCTGCAGCGCATACTGTGCTGTCTTCCCAGTGAATCCTGGCTGCCCGCAGCCTGGACACTGCTGGGGGGAGCAGGCTGGAGGCTTGCTCCTGCCCCCTCAGTGTGAGCGCAGCGGGAGCTGGGGCTAGGGGAGTGGGTGGCTTTGATGGTGTCCCCAGTGTCTCTGGTGGTGGAAGGGGATCTCCTCAGCCTGGGTTTGGCTAACCCCCTCCTGTTGTCCCAGCCTCTTGACTACGAGTCAAAAAAGGTGCACACCGTTGTGCTGGAGGCCCTCAACAAGTTTGTGGACCCGCGCTTCTTGGACCTGGGCACCTTTCGGGACCAGACCATCGTGCGGGTCTCAGTGCTGGATGTTGATGAGCCCCCCGAGTTCCGGCCCCCCTCTGACCTGATGGAGGTCCAGGAGGATGCACACATCGGCTCTGTCGTGGGGGTGGTCACTGCCCTGGACCCAGACACCGCAAATCGTCCTGTCCGGTAAAGCAGCTGCCTAAACCCAGTGGGCATGGGGTGACCTGCCAGGGATATGCATGGCCTGGGGGCCGAGGGAGGTGATGGTGGGGATGGCAGTGTGGGTAACAAGTGACAAGGGCTGCACGCATGGCCGAGCTTGCGAGTGTCCTGTGGGACAGGCGCTGGCAGGTGAGTGGCAGCCTGTGCGCAGCGAGAGCAGCCATCTCGCAGGTGACAGGCACGTCACTGCCAGTGATGGGTGTGCGAGTGGCAAGGGAGTGTCGGGGAGGGTGGCAGGGGGGTGACAGCACGCTCCTGCTGCTGACAGTGAGGTGTCTGCAGTGGATGCCTGACACAGCCAGGGGAGGAACCAGTAGTGGCAGGAGGCAGTGATGGGGTGAGGCTTGGGAGGTGCAGAGCCACAGCTTTGGTGTGTGTGCATGTATGCACAGGGATCAGAGATCAGAGGAGTTTATATTTAGGCAGGGGACATACTCCAGGCAGCAGCTTATCAGCAAAGGACATTTCCCATTTCCATTTAATTTGTGACTAAAGAGATTGTTACCTTGTTAAATTGCTATTACCTGAGGCACAAAGCAGCTCCTGGCCCTGCCAACTGGCCTGAGTCATGAGCAGTTGTGCTGGAAAGCTGGTGCTCAGAAAACACCCTCAATGTGTGGAAAGCATCGCCAGAGCGTGTGTTCCTGTACCAGTGGTGCAGCTGTGGGCGCTTCAAAGGGGAGGCAGAGCCTTTGCCTTTGAGAGCTCTGCAGGGAGCACATCCCAGGCAGTGATAGGCTGGGATAGAGGACATGGCCAGGCAGGGCTCAGTAACAATACTGATCCCTTTCAGTGGTGTCCCCACATGGTTGCTTGGGGTGCTGAGGCTCCAGTGCTGTGTAGCCATGGGGAACACTCTTGTTCAAGGTGGGGTATGGGGTAGCTCTTCATGTAAATTAAGATTGAGATGTTTTATAAAGCTCAAAAAGAACTTACACGTGGCAAGCTGCCATCTACAGGTGCTTGGCAGCTTGCAGAGTATTGTGTGTCAAAGCTGGGTGCTGGAAGTTGTCTTCAGGGTGAAAGTGAATTAAATTAGCGTTGGCATGCCAGGAACTATGTGTGTGTGCTGCAGCACTTCCAGTGGTCAGTGCTGTCTGTTGGATGTGTTCCCGAAGTGCTTCTGCTCACCTTCTCATGTGGCTGCCCTCTTCATTCAGGCGACATGTCTGCTTTCTTTGTGGCCCGCTCTGAGCACATGGCTGTTGGCTTGTGCTCTTCCGATGCGTGCAGTCTTTGTGCACGTCTGTGTGTGTATACGTGTGCATGTACTTTTTCACTTGACAGTTTCCAGTAGTGCTGCAGAGCATAGATTTTATTTTCTGATCTGTAATTGTAGGAAAGGGGCCTTGGGGACAGAACTATTTGGATTCTCGTTTTCTCTTGTTCTTTGTGCTGCTTCCCTGTGGAGCTTGTTGCATTGTTTGCAGACAGAACAAAAGAAAGCAGTGGAGGGAGTCTTCTACTGCTGTGCAGAAGGTGGCAGGGACTCGGAGCAGAGAAGCAGACTTGAGTACTCCTTAGGAACAAGAGGGTTAGCGCCCAAACTTTGCTATGTGATTGTGTCTCTTATGGTGTGCTTAGTGCCAGACAAGGCAATGCCTCACGCTCAGGTGCAAGAGCCCAGCCAGCAGGACTCCCAGGCATCTGCTACACCTTGGGAAGTGCAGTGTGTTTTCCCATGACAGGCCTGATACATTCAAATATGCATCATCCCTCCAGCTATCCCCAGGCAGGTAGCTCATCCTGCATCCCCCATGCTCCCCTGTGGCACTTGGTCTCTATCTGTCCAGCTCTTCACTCAGCTCTGTTCTTGCCATGCATCTCCTTGCTCCCCTGCCTGCTGTTATGAGCAGCAGCAGCTCCATGCCTTGTGGTGCTCCCCTGTGCTTGCTGGGGTGCAGGTGGGTGACCCTTCTCTGCCATTTCATACATGGACTAAGTGGAGATGCAGGTTTATATTGGTCGCATTGACGTGGCACCAATGCAGAAGGAAGATGCTGTTGTATCTCTCCTGCTTTCCTGCCCTCTGGCTAGCCTGGCAATTTAATAACATATTTTGCCACGTAGGCAGCTGTTCACAGCTTCAGAATTGCGCAAGAACATCGATGCAGGCATCCTGCAGCACCCTGACAGGATGTGACACTAACCAGTCAGCAGGAGACTGCAGTAAGTCACCTCACATTTCAAGTGTGCTACTCCAAAGTACCGTCACAAGAAGTCAGCACTTGTACTTCACCTGTGACACATTAGAGAGCAGCCGGTCCTGACAGCATGACCAGTGTTTGATCCTTGGCTCCTTGAAGTTGGAATGAACCTTTTCAAGTTGCTGCAGTTCAGTGGATCCCTTTAACTTCGTGATCCTCATCTGCCAGAGGTGGGAGCAAAGACACGGCTGTGTTTCTGCAGGGACTGCTGTCTCTTGGACTCTGATGCATGTGTTGGCTCTGCCCTGTAAACAGGGGAGAGCCACAGCCTTCTGTCATTGCAAGACACACTCTCCTTTTGAGTCAGGGAAGAACAATGATTGCCAAAGACATCTCTGTCAGTGTTTCCAGGTCCTGCTGACACCAGGCTGCCAATAATGAGGTTTGGGAAGTATTTTTAGCCAAATGGGAAAAGAGGTGCCCTTGGCTCTTTGTTTCCATCCCCAGGCCAGCACAGCAGGGCTGCGGCTGCACCACCTGGCCTGAAGCAGCTGCTGGAGGCACGTTTCAGCCTGGTGATCTACTTGTCCCACAAGGATGCAGACGCTTTGTGTGGGAGCAAACCCCTTCCAGCCAAGCCAGGCTTGTCCCTGAGACACTGCTCGCTCCACCTGGCTGCATTTGAATGTAGGGCCTGTGGAGAACTGGCCTGAGCTGGTCTCCGTCAGGGCCCCTGGCAGCCACTTGCCCTTGGTGTGAGGAAAGCTGGGGCTCAGAGTGTCCAGGGAGCACCCCACTGCTCTGGGCATGTTTGTCCCCAGCTTGTGGCTGCTCAGAGGGGGACTCTCCCTGCAGCACCAGGGCTGTGAAGCAGAGAGCGATACACGGGTGCTGCATCCTGTGGGAGCAAGGAAACCCTCCGTGGTGCAGGCAGGAAATGCCATTCTAAAGGGCCAGTGCTTTTTATTTTATTCCACCCTTATTTGTTGCCTAACAAAAGCTGGAATCACTCTCTTTCAGAAGGAATTTAGCTTCCAGTTGGCTTTTTGTCTTTAGCTGTACGTTTCCTGGATGTACTGCATTTTTTCTCAGCTAAGCCATTGTATGAGGTAATACAATGATAGACTGTCTGTGTATGTGAGGCTGTTTGTATGGGAGCCTTTTGTTTTTCTCTCTGCAGTGGGAGCCTGTGCTTTGTGTACAATCCAGGCTTTATCAACAGTAGGAAGATGTTGCTTAGGATTTAAGGTTCTTGGAGATATTCTTGTTTGGCATTCACCAAATCTGGACACATGTGTTGGACATGGGCATTTTGTAGACTCCAACAGCACAGCAAGAACTACAACCTGCTTCAACACAAAAGGGAGAGGAGGAAAAAACCAAACACAACAAAAAGCTTTTCACACCGCGTTAGAAAAGCTCCCTGTTAACAAAACACATGGCATAAAATGTGCTCCTTGTTGCATTCGGGGGGGAGAAGTGAAACAAACTGCTTGAGAAATGCATTCACAAGAAAGATGAGCACCAAGAAAGCTGTCTAAATTAAATAGTCGCTTGTAACATCCAAACCAACAGGCAGTGCCAGCAGGAAGAGAGGAAAATGGATTACAAGGTCTGCATCCCAATCAGAACTGGGCAATGCAGCTTCAGATACGAAGCACCAGCCAGCTTTAGGAGGAACAAGTGTATGTCCTGTTTCCGAGCACCTGGAGGACCCAGGGGGTTAATCACTACCTCTTCCTAGGTGAGAAGCACTGTTTGAGTTCAATGGGATGGGTGAATAAGAAGCTGGACTACTAGAGGTGGAGGGGCTTGTGTGGGGAGGCACAGACTTGAGTTGGTAAAGATCATACTGCAGAGTGATGTAAACTGAGCGCAGCGCCAGCTTCTCACTCTGCCTTCTCTAGCACCTGAGCTCTCTGGAGTGTGTCCTGTGAAGAACAGTGTGGATTGTTTGCTCTGCAGGCCTGAGCCCATTATGGCTGCAGCTTTGGGGAGAGGGCGGACATCCCTGTGCCCTTCAGTCCACAACTCCTCAAGCTCCAGAGCTCCAGAGCCTCCAGAGCACTTTGTGCGGATGGGTTGCTTCTGGACTAACCACCACCAAAATCCCAGCGTGTAGAAGCAGGCTCAGCCCTGCTCTCATGGCGGGTGCAGACAATGCTGGCACAGTATTGCGAAGGTGACAGCTCTCTGTATTGGTAGTGACAAAAGGACCAGATTTGTGGTTTGGTTTGTGCCCTGCCAGGGCCATGGGCGTCAGTCCTCAGCAGGCAATTAGGAAGTGACAGAAGACAACCTCAGCAGCAAAACAATTAGAAGCATAAGAAAAGGTTACCAGTGGCATGAGACAGAGTGCTCCCCTAGCAGGCTCCTGCCCTCCGATGTTTCCAGGTTCAGTGATGTCTCCCATCACCGTTTTCTTTCTGTGTAGCTGTTTTTTCCAGACTCTTCTGTTTAAGCAGCAATGACATGAGTGTGGACAAAACAGGTGTGTGCTTACCCAAGAAGCAAGGAGGGCATATGGAGAGTGAAGCGCTATCCTGAACTCTAACAGTATTAAAAAGTGGAATGGAAGACAGTGTGGAATGGATCAGGTGATGAGGGAGAACAATGGAAGCAGTTATACAAATGCATCAGTTATGCTATTGGAAAGATATTAGGTATTGTCATCCCCATTTCTGTTCCTCCTTCCAGCAGCACATTGGACTGATGTGTACAAGTCAGAGTGGCCAGACCTCTCCTATCCCTATGTAGTGAGTAAGAAGAGTGGACAAGAGGCTGCAGTACCTGCCAAGGCAGGTACTGTCCCTTCTGGAGCTGCCTACCTGCCTGCAGAGGCAGTTTCCAGATGGGAGTTGGAGCAGAAAATGCAGGATGGCTAGGAAGTCCGTGGCAGTTGGTTCAGAGATGCCTAGGCTTGTACCTGGCGTTGGGTGGCAGATCCTCATTGCCTCTCGATGCAAGAAGGGGGGAAGAAGCCAGACACATAGGTGTAGAACACATGAAATTGTGCACATGCCCAGACGCAATTTCCATAGTGATTTTTGAACATTCTTCCTTAAATGCAAGCAAGTGCTGTTGTGTTTTCTCCTCCCTGTGTCAGAAAGGGAGGGTGCTGTAATCTGGTTCTGTGTAACACTTTAAATAGTGTAGAAATGCCTTTGTATGTGCCTCCAGCAGAGATGGAGCTGCCTGGCTGTAGGGATAGGTGCTCTCAGGGAGGCACACTCATCTGCAGCTAGCTTCCCCCCAGGGCATGAGACAGAAAGGCACTGAGGTCACCAGTGCCTCTGTAGAGCAGCCGTCCTTGCATGCAGGTGAGCTGGTTGGCGTTTCTCAGCTGCAAGCCATATGGTGATGGAACCACAGCCAGCAGCTGGACTGTGCCAGGCAAGGTGCAAGCACTAGGAAGCTGCCTGCAGCATGCCTCCACCATCCTGGACGTGCTTCGAGCCTAGAGCTGTCCTGCTCTGCTCCCCATGTCTGATGTGGCCTCTCAGTACTGTCCTGTCTCGTTGGCTTTCCAGTTTGCTTTATCCATACATTTATCTTCCCTCTATTGTTAGGCAAGTGACTGAAGGCTTTAATTTATTCACAGTCCTCCTTTTGGTAGTTTATCCTTTGTACTCTTTGCTGTCTTGTATTATCTAATTCTGTAAAGCGCTCTGGGATGCAGCATGTGAGAAAGATGCTATACACAATAACATTATACTGTATTGTTTGCAGTTTGTGGGCCTTCTGGGTTTCCAATTCTGATTGCAGCGGTGGTGGTTGTTGTTTGTGCACAATCAGGTGCGTGCTCATTGGGGAGGGGATAGGAAGGGAAGTCTGATCCAGCTGAGGCCCTCAAGCGTAACCTCAGCCTACCTGTGTGGTGCTGTGTTGTCACTTGGGTGGATGCTGTGGCAGGATCAGGAGAGAGGGTGGTAGGTGAGGTGGGCTCCTCAAGCCAAGGTGGCCTCCTTTGGTTTGGTTGATGCTTTTCCTGAACCTGTAGCTCAGAAGCTTTCCTAAGCAATGAGTGGAGTTACAGCCCATGACTTTTATATCGCTCTGTCTATCCTGAGCAAAATGTTCCCATTAGAGCAGGTTTTTCTACTTGTCCACAGTCTGTGCTTAGTTCCACTTCATGCACCAAAAGCCACACTTTAATTTTACTTGAGGACTCTGGGCTTGCAGCCTGGTAAAACCATGGCTCTTGTGCACTATGCTGCAGCAGAGGAAAAGAGACAGTGGTGATAGAGCTGCTTGTGTTAGATCCCTGTTCTCCTGGGGCTGTTGGCAAGGCTGGGCTTGTCACTTCCAGCTGTTCACAGTTTCCCCTTTTGCTTGGTCTCAGGTACGCCATCGACCGCAGCACAGATGCAGAGAGGATCTTTGACATCGATGCCAACACAGGTGCCATTGTGACAGGGAAGGTCCTGGACCGGGAGACAGCAGGGTGGCACAACATCACTGTCCTGGCGATGGAAGCAGGTGAGGTGGGAGTGCTGTGTGGAGCAGTCTGTGCTGGGGCAGAGGGGAAAATGCAGGTACATGCACTGTGGAGGTGACCAAGATGCAAGTGTTTGCTAATGCTGAGGTAATAAATAAATGCAGCAGCACCAAGCCTGATATCTCCCTAGACAACCTAAAAATACTCTTCCTGACTCGCGCGCTAATAAGGGAGCGTGGTCGAATAGTATATTTGATGAACTGTAATCAAATCTGTGTTACCTGTGCGCCGGCTCTGCCACTCATCCTGTGCAGCTTGCTCCCTGTGCTCACCGCCGAGTGCTGCTGGGGCTCCGGGGGGGCTGTGTTCAAGTCACCTGCATCTGCCATGTGCTGGGGTGGTGCTCCATCAACTGGGGCCCTGTGGCACAGGTGGCTTCTGCTGGGGGCTCACAGCAGGTGGGATTTGCAGCCTGTACCCACACATCGTTTCTGACTGAAGCAGGGGGAAGGGGCTGCAGGAGCAATGTCCTGAGACCCTGTGCTGGTGATGGGGGGCAGTGATGCTGCCAGACTTGGTACTGCCAGGCTGCTGTGGCTCTGGCTGCAGCACGTTGGCCTCACCCTGCAGCCACCAGGAAGAGCTTCAGGCAGAGCGTGAGGTGAAGCTTTCTGTCCTTTCTGCAGTTAGCTTCTTTCTGACCCTTCCGTGAGAGCCCTGGTGATGGGCTCTTCCTTCCCTGTGGCTGTACCATCCTTTGGCCTGTGTTTACAGTAACTGCCATACTTACTCCCACCCAGCTGGGAAAGCCCAGAGGGAGCAGTTTAGTGGCTCTGCAGGTTTTGTCAGTTTATCTTCCCTCTATTGGGGGTGGTGGAGCCCAGCATGGGCGCTTCCAACAGAGGTTCTGTTTGTCTTTTCTTCTCCAGTTCAGAAAGAAAAGAACAAACCTGGGTCCTGCTGCTCAAAGGAGCTCTCAATAGCCTCCTTCTGAGGAAAGAAAATAAAATAACAGCAGCAAAGAGCAGGCTTTGCTTCCCCCAGGGGTTTTACTGGGGGTAGGAAGCTACCCTGGGCATCCTGCTGCCCTCCACTGTGTTTGCACAGTGCCTTGGCTCATGGGCTCTGCAGGTCCCACGTGTGATGGTGCATCAGGCCCCTTGCACCCCACAGAGATGCTCTGTCTTACTCCTTAAGCGTGCAGATGGAGAAGGGGCTTCATCCCAGGCACTGTGCTGGGAAGCACAGTGGGAAACAGAAAGGCATTGCTGTATTCTTTGAAGTTCTCCACATTTTGAACACAGTAGTGCCCACGGCACTGGCACCTGCAGTGCTTTGCCACCCCAGAGCTGCAAAGCACCTTCTGACTGCCGAAGTGTGCCAGGACCTGTCTGTCTGCAGGCAGGAGCCTTCTCCAGCTTTGCACCAAGAGACCCCTCAGGAGTTCTGGTGGTTCTTTCTTCGCTTGTTCTTGAGCAGGAAAATCCTGTTCACATTCAAGAAGCTGGCTCAGGGCTTGGCTCGGGGTACAGAGATTGGCTCCTGCTGCCCTGCCATGGTAATTATCTGCCCTGCTCAGGCAACGGCCCAGGCCCCACTTCCTAGGAGAGGAAGGGGGCTGCATGTCCCAAGCCCCGCTCTGTGCTGATGCTTTGTGCCTCTGGTCAGGGCGACCCCTGCGCTGTCAGGCTGTGGTGCTGTCATGAGCCCTGCCCAGCGTCAGGCAGCAATGGGCAGGCAAGATGGGGACCGCAGCGTTGCCGCACAACTCAGCATCCAGAGGAAACACGAGGTGACAAGAATCAGAAGGACAATATTTACACACAGTGGCTGGGATTTCAGAACAAGTCAGTAAATGCTGCAGCTCCCCTCCGGCAGGGAAGCCTGTCAGACTGGATCACTTCAAAAGCCAGCGAGACTCTTCAGCGCTCTGACTTTTCCTGTGGTGAGCTCTGACTCATCCATTTTAACTGCCCAGACATTCCTCCCACTGACATTATCCTTAACGTTTTGTAATCATGAATTATTAATGACTGATATTGAATTTAAAGTACAATTTATGTCTGAATCCTCTGGCGGAAAGGGCAGTTGTAAAGGTACAGCCACCCAAATGATGGAGCGGGGCTCAGTGTGGAGTGGATGTGGGGGGAGAACTGCTGGCATTGGCATGTCCATTGGTATGTCCAGCATGGCAGTGCCTAGCACATGGTGTCTGTGGCTGGGGGGGCCCTGCCTGTGCTTGCCATGGGTGTGCAGGGTGCCGCTGGCTCTGCTGCAAGGCCAGGCAGGATGTTACCAGCTCCAGCAGAGGCAGGTGGTGAAATATCCTTCCTCTGTTTTCAGTGAGATGAGAGCTTTTCAGAAGGAATGAAGTGAAGCTGGTAGGTTCACTCCATTCCTGCCTGCTCAACTCCTGTGGGGCCGTGCCCGCTCGATTCCCACGGCACACATGGCATGGAGCATGTTGCTTCAGGGTTTTGCCTCCCTGTAGCCTTCTCAAGCTGCTCGCCCTGCCTGCTGGAGGAATGTCTGGAGAAGGGTTTAGTGAATGGCAGCTGATGGAAAGCTTGCCAGCAGGCAGCCTACCTGTTAGGTTTGAGCGGCCTTGGAGAGCCCTGCCTGGGACCCGGTGCTGCTGCAGCAGAGGCCATGTCCAGGGTGCGTGCCCCACCAACATGTAACCAGAGAGCACGTGTGCATCTAAGGAGCAGTACTAAGAAGCTGCAGAAGGTGCCTGGCTGTAGCTGTGAGGTCGCTGGGCTGGGGTCTGCAGGCAGGATGCGGAGCAGGTACCCCATGGAACAGGCGCTCCCCACCATGAGCTTCCTCTGTGGCTTGTGGCCTGCATTATACTTGGCCTCGAGACGTGGCAGCCAGCAGGAAGCATGGGGCTGTTCACCCAGTCTGGCTGGGACCAGGCCAAGTATTGCCAGAGATAAATCTTCATCTCCCTTGCAAGCTGTTTACCTTCCTTGGGCTAATATTAGTGATTCTCTTCCTGTTTTCCTCTTTGCTCATGTAAAATGATGAGGCTTTGACTGCTGTGTCCACTGCTGGTAATTGAGATGATAAATCTTCCTGCCGGAGTCTGGCTTTAATCAGAGCATTGTGTTTGGATGCGATTTAATGACTCTCATGCTGCTGAGTTTGGGCAGGACTCCGGAGAGGTGAGACACATTTATATGTCACTTGGCTTAACTGCTGCTTCCACTTTGCTTCCCCTCAGCTGGCAGTCACGTTTTCAGCTCCAGCCTCTGATGTAGCTGCCGTGTCTGATGAGTGGTACTCCTGGCATGCTTCTGCTTTGCCCTTGCCATCAGAGCTGGGGTTTGTTTGCAGGCAACTGCGCCTACATCTCCAAAATCACGCTGTGCGTCGCAGCCATGGCGTGAGTGCTGAGGAACAGAATGGCCCATCCTAGTCTTCCATTCTGCAGTTTGTCCTCCCAGTTTGCCAAGATAGCAAGAAATAAATTCCACCCTTCTTCTTCCCTGCTCATGTGAACATTTTCAGCTCAGTGCTGTACCAGTGTGGTCTCGATGCAAAGGAGAGCAGGCTGCGTGCTGCGCACAGCAGCGTTCTGAGCTGTTTCCGCAGGTGCTGCAGCCTGCAGTGCTCTGGGCTTTACTCAACCTGTGCCTCGGAGCCAGGAAAACTGCAGAGTGCCTTTCTATGTGATGTCAGTGCATGGCCACGTGCGCAGGCAGGAGGGCAACTGCATGTGTGCCTCAGCAGTGGCTGAGTTTGGGGCTTCACAGCAGAGGTCTGGGTGGAAAAACGAGGAGTGTTTCAGTGTGAGTTTGTATAAGGGTCTGGTGGGGTAAGGACCAGAGTGCAGTGCAGCAGTAACCACAGGTCTCTTTTCCTGCCATGGCAGGGGTGGCCAAGGATCTCAGCAACCCCTTCCCAACGCCGCAAGCTCTGCTGCAAAGCTTTCAGCATTTGAGGGTAGCTTCCTGGAGTGAGTCGGTGTTGGTCCTGTAGAACCCAGGGAGAGGGCACGCTGCTGGCACTCTGCGTCTGAATATTTAAGACAACAATATTGTCCTGTTCAGATTACTGTCATGATCAGTTAACTTAAGAAAAGCCACTTTGGGATGTGCCTGAAGGTTCGGTTGGTCTGTTTGAGTCTGCCTGTAGCACTGAGGCAAGTGCCAGTGCTGAGCATGGGAGTGATGGGTGGCAAAGCTCCATCCCCTGCCCCGGCAGGCTCCGGTGACTCCGAAATAATTTAGCCTTTGTTGACAAAGGCAGATGCCAGTCATGAGCCTGAAGCTCCTTTAGCGCACTGCTGTGCTTCCAGCATCTCTCCATTCTCCTGTGTATTTTCCATGTCTCTTCCTCAGTCTTTTCAGATTAATAGCATTCCAGCTCCTGAAGGAAATGCAGAAAAATGGCATGTTTAATTTTAATTTAGGAAGCGTTTAGGTAGCAGCCTGGTTTCCTTGCTGCTGTCAATCAGGTTTTCTCAAGGCTGACATCAATTAGTTTAAAAATATTGAATGTAATTTTGCCTGACACAACATATTGCAGCCACTGCAAAATATAATTTATTTTAGAAGAAGAAATAATTAAACTAATTTGCATGTCAGTCAGCTGAGCTGGGATACGGAGGAGAGGCGCTGCAAGGGAAGGTGACTGGTTTTGCTCTCCCGTCGCACTTGGCCCTGCCCGTGCAGCCTCCCCTGCACAGTGGCCACGTGCTGCTTGCAGAGCCCTTCCAGGCTCTGTTTCTATGGCATCCCGTGGCCCCTGTCCACCCAGGACATTAACTTCCATGTGCTGCAGCATGTGAAGAGGTGCGTGCACACACTTGGTGCGTGTAGAGGAAGCTTTTGGCCTTGCACCTCATGTCTTTCATCACAGGCATACTCCAACAGTCTGAATTGCACCTCTGACCATCATAAAATCAGTTTATGCCACCTAGTTACAGAAAGCACCTCTCAGATGTTTTGGAGTTAACTTTTCTCAAATATATCTGACCATATTTTATATTTTCCACCCGTAAATCCAGGTACTGGCTCAAAGGAAAGGGGGAAGTTGATGAGTAAAGCATTTGAGGAACCTTCAAATAGATTACAGTCCAGCCAAAATAAGAAGAAGCCAATGTGTGCTTCACTGAAAGAGTAGAAAATCATGCAGTGATTGAATTTTAACCTTGATGTTCCTGGAGATGACAATTTTTAACCCTGTCACTGAGCCTCAGGGTTCAGCAGCTTCAGAAGGGGCAAAAAGAGAACGGTTGTATGACAGGACAGCTGTGCTCAGGGGAGCGGGGTGTTAGTTATGGCTCTGGCAGTCAGTGTGGGTCCTTGGTGCTGGGCCATGGCACACAGATGACCCCACTCATGTGCATGCCATAAACTATTCCTGGCAGCTGCTCACTGGTGATGTGGATGGGGCCAGGCCTATGGATATGTCCAGCTCTAAAAGTACTGGCCCTGCTGATGAGGCTGTGAGAGGTCTCGAAGGGAAGCGGCTGCACTCAGGCTCACCCAGAGTCCAGCTTGACCCCACAGAGCCCCTGTGGATGTGCCATGCTGAGAGGTCCTGGG
Organism: Forpus xanthops; assembly: GCA_032466535.1. NCBI lineage: Eukaryota > Metazoa > Chordata > Aves > Psittaciformes > Psittacidae > Forpus > Forpus xanthops. Next base: position 95,614 of record JASSUY010030243.1, read on the forward strand.
CAGCACTGGGATCGGCTCCTGCCCAAGGCTCAGGCACTCTGGGGCAGCACGGGAGGAACTGCCCCTCCCGGTTGTGCTTCAGAAGGGAAAGAGATGGGGTCCTCCCTTCTCCTTTTGCTTTTCCCAATTGTTCTGACAGCAGTGCCTGCTCAGGGCTGAGCAGCAGGGATGGCTATCCATCTGCCTGCAGGCTGGGGAGGGAGTGAGGAGGTGCTGCTGTCCTCCTTGCAGGAACTGAGCTCTTTTTCCTTCTCATCTGTGGTCCTGTGGCCATCAGGCGCATCTCGTCCACCTCCCCCAGATCCCTTCCCACCCTGCTGCCTCCCCCTTGCTCTCTCTCTGAAAGCAATTGCAGTTTACTTCACTGCACCAACATGCCTTTTAAAATAACACATAGTTCCAGGCTTTTAGTCACGACTTCTGCCTCCCTCCCCCAAATCTAATCACTAGAGCAGCTGGTCTGGGTGAGAGGGAGTGATAATGTGAGAACAGGGTGAAGGCAGCTCAGGGGAGGGGGCTCGGGTTCCTGGCTAATTATGGAGCAGCACTGAATCTCCTCTCCCCTGGGTCCTCCCTCACCTGATCTGGGGGGGGCAGCATTAATTTCATGGCAAGCAGGCAGCAGAGCTCCTGCCTGAGCAAGGGGAGAGCCATTGGGTCTGTCACAGTTGCAACCTCTGGGTAAAACAAAGGAGATGGAGTATGAGAGTTCTCATTTCTGGAAGCGCATGAGGTGCTTCAGAAAACATTAGGCTCTCCAGAGTGATTTATGACCATACAGCCAAGGGCTCAATATACCTTTGCAGCACGTGCCTGTGGTGGAGCAGCACTGCAGTGAATGGAGCTGCAGATGCAATCCCTGTCCCATGTGCCCGGAGCAGCACCAGCAGGTTCAGCCCTGGCCCAGCAGCTCTGTGCCCCAGGAGAGGGGAGATCAGGCTGCAGCCCCAGGGCTGCTGAGTGTGAGGTGCCCTTGGTCTTGCTGCATGACCCCCTGCACCAGCTGGCAAAGGGTATCGGGCTCAGTTCAAGCCGCTGATGGCAACACAATGAGTGTCAGCGTGCAAGGCTCCATCCCAGGGCAGGAGCCTCCTGCCCTGACAGGCAGCGTTCACCCGCAGGTCACTTCCATGTGCTGGAGGTGCTCGTGCCAGGTCTGATCACTGCCCTGTGCTCTTGGGTGATCCCAGGTCTTTCCCATCCCAGCTCTGCTCACTCACCTCTCAGCTGCTGCTGCTAACCCCCGAGTTGTCCGGGTCAGGATCAGGGTGAGATGTCCTCACACCCAGGTTTGCTCAGCTTTTCCAGGGGTAGGTCAGGCCAACAGCAGTATTTTGGGAGTCCTTGTTCCTTAGCACAGCTCGTTCTTTGCTGCAAAGCAGAGTGTTGAGGCTGTGGGTGCCCGCAGGAATGGTCTGTGCCATGGGTGCAGCTGTGTGGCTGCTATGGCCTCTGGATGGGCAGGGGTGAGAAGGGTTTGCTCCCTGCTAGCAGCAGATGGCACTTCCTGCTGAAGCTCTGCTTCTTTGTGTGTTTCAGATAATCACTCACAGGTGTCGAGAGCCTCCCTCCGTATTCGCATCCTGGATGTGAATGACAATCCGCCTGAGCTTGCCACCCCATATGAAGCTGCTGTGTGTGAAGATGCCAAGCCAGGCCAGGTAGTGGGTATTCCTCAGCCCTTCTCCCCGGTTTCCATCAGTGCCTGCAGTGCTCTGGACCATACCAGCCTGCCCATTCTTCACCTTCTGCCTGAACATCTTCCCATTCAACCACTGTCATCGTTTTGCTGGTGTTCTACAGTAAAGCCCATCTGTGGGGCACAGGCTTGTCTATTGCTGTGGTAGCTGGCAGTGATGCTCTGCTGGGCTGGACCTGGGCAGCAGGGCCCGTGTGCAGGCCTGTACTGACACCTCTGCTTTCTCCCCACAGCTGATCCAGACAATAAGTGTTGTGGACCGTGATGAGCCTCAGAGCGGCCATCGCTTCTATTTCACATTGGCACCTGAAGCCACCAACAATCACCACTTTTCTCTGCTGGATATCAAGGGTAAGCCCTGTTGCACCCTTCCCAGTCCTGCTGCCTGGGCTGGGTGGCATTGCTGGGCATGGGGAGGGAGGCAGAGCTGTAGGCATATGGTCCACCTATGTCGGATGGAGCTGAGGGTCCTCTGGGCACTCCACAAGCCTCCTTGCCAACCTAGAATGGTGGTACAGGTCAGCGAGCAGTTTGGATTTCCTCAGTGAGGCTCTGCTAGCTTCCTTCTCTGCTGCTGAAGCTCCAAAGCTCCTCTTGTGCTGTCTCAGGGCTCTCGGTCCCTTTCTTGATGCAAAATCTCCAGCCTGCCTGAAGGCAAGGACACGACGTGGATTTACAGATGGAACATGCTCCCCTTTTGAGCATTGTGATTTATCTGTCTCCAAGGTAAATCCTGAAGTGCGGGTCAACCTGGTCTGCTGTATGGGTGGACAGCCCCTGTGCATCAGCACAGGCTCAGGAGCCTGCAGCAGCTGTTGGAGTTATTTGGGATGTGACCAGAACGGCCAGATCCCCTGTTAGGTGTTATCCTGGATGTGACCAGAACGGCCGGATCCCCTGTTAGGTGTTATCCTGGATGTGGTCAGCAGAGCCGGATCCCCTGTTAGGTGTTATCCTGGATGTGGTCAGCAGAGCCGGATCCCCCATTAGGAGGTGCCTCAGGAGTGCCGTTCCTCTGGGATGCTTCCGGTTCTTCACACCTGTGGGCTGGTGGGCTCCCCATGGTCCCAAACTGCCGCTGTAACCAGCAGGCTGTGATGCAGGTTTTTCCTGGCTGAGCCCCTGCTTGTGGCCTGCAGGGCCAGGCTGCGTGTGTGTGGGCAATAACAGCCCAGAGAAGTTGTTGTCAGGCTGCTTCCTACTTTTGCCTGAGGTTTTGGGTGAATTTAGGTGCTGACTGCAGCAGTAAGTACCGCAGGGACCCTTGCAGATACTGGGATTTTATCCCGCCAGATGTGTACTTTCTTGCCAAAGGAGCCAGCCCAGATGGAAACCAGTGAATCGCATTAAAATACTTTGTTTTCTAAACCCTTTTTTCCTATTTTTTTGCAATTTCATCTATCAAAAGTCTGATTTAGTTTGTTCTGAGCTTATCAGAGGAACCTTCTGCTGACGTAAGATCATGCTTGCTCAGTTTGCTTCAGCATTATTAGGGATAGTCAAAATGGAATTTGCACCAGAAAGCTTCAGACACAATCGTAGAAGAACCAGTAATGCTTTATGTCCTAAAAAGTGCCACTGTCCCTGACCTGAGTCCCTCCCAGGCTCTCATGGGCAGCTGTTCTCACAAGACCTTTGCTTCTTATCATCTAAGCAAGCTTAAATCCTCTGCAAGATTTTGCCCCATGCCCAGTGATTAACTTGCTCTAAGGACCGTGTGAAGATGTGCCTAGGCGCACCATGTTCCACCCTGCTGCCCATGCGCACCCAGGGCTCTCCAGAAGCTCTGAGGAGCCCAGGGCTGCACTCGCTGCCCTGAGCCGTGGCTGCTGCTCCAGCTGCCCAGCAGGAGGGACCTGGCCCGACTCAGTGGGGCTGCCCAGCTCCCGGCACCACACTGGCACCCAACAGCCACCCGGGAGTGGGTGCTGCAGGAGGGCGCAGAATGTGGGCTCATGTGCCACCACCTCCTCCAGAGCTGCTGCTCTCTTGAGTGGGATGAGGCTCTCGTTGCACCTTCGTGCTAAACGATCCCACAAACTCTGCATGTGGTGCAACACTGAATAAAATGAGTAAAAGCTGGCATCACCTCCCGCCTTCTGCTCCTGGGAAAACAAATGCTGTTGCTGCAGGGTTATTCCCAGGGTGCTTGGAGACCCTCCCAATTGCCAAGCAGTGCTGTCTTCCACAGCAAGAGGAGGCAGCTGTCTGTGCAGATGGAGGCACCCCTCAGTTCTAACGTACGTGTGTTTTAGTGCCATCTCCCTTTTCTTTTGATTCCTTCCCCCTAGTCCATTGAGCACCCAAGTGTGCTCACCTTCGCTCCCTGCCCTGCTGGGTTCCTTTGCTGCATCCTCTTTTGTCCCCTCTCTTGCCTCCCTCTTGTGCATTTGCCCCTCTTGCACTTGGCTCTACTCTTCCATATAAATATCGGTGGTGACAAACTGCTGCCACCAGCCCATCTGTTTCTTCATACAAATTTGTAGCCAGTTTTGAAACGTGATTTATAAATATTGCTTTTGCAGCCAAGGAGTGACACTGATGGATGTCAGCACAGATGGATTCTCTAAGCTTTGCCTAAATCCTCTCTTTTGCTTTGCACCTACTTCCCTCAGCCCCTACAAGGCAGCAGAAAACCATCTCAAGAGGGTGACTTGTCTCAGTGTGGTAGAGATCAGCATCCACTTGGGAACACCATTACCCTTCTTCAGGCAGGGCAAGAGCCCCAGGCAGTGGCAGGGCTGGCAGTTGGGAGCGCCAGGGGCAGCAGCACTGCTGGGCTCTTAGAGGACTCCTCATGGAGCATGGAGGAAGCTTGCAAGGGTTTTGGAGAAAGCCTTGTAATGGATGGGGCAGCCTGTCCATCAGATGATGAATTTGAGGATGGAGTACCTGCCGGTAAGTGGGCATATGTGGTGGTCACAGGGCAGTTCTGCTGCAGCCTGATACACCACGATATGGTCAGGGTGCTGCTGCTTGCCCAGACCCCATTGGATCAGGTCCTGCTGCAGCCAGAATAGCTCAGGGTGGCGATGGCCCTTGCGAGGTGCCTGCAGCCCTGTTCATCACCTCCCAGCAGCAGCCAGAGCTGCCTCTGATGCTCCAGTTTGGGGATACAGGAGCAAAAGGTGACCCTGCAGGAGACTGCACTAGCTGGATTACAGACACTTTGCACGAGTCAGGCTTTTAGCAACACAACCATTTCCTGTGGGTATCTCTCATTCCTTGACCTTGCTCTGTCCAAGGGAGTGCTCAAGCACTTCCAAATTCACCAGGCAAGGAATGAATGTGTCATGTGCGGTAACAACAGCCACAATCCAGAGGGAAGATGCCCAGCGAATTAAGGGCCTTAAGGAAGAGATAAAACTGGAAAAGCTGACCTCACCCAGCTCCAGTTGGTGCAATTCCAAAGGCATTCACCGTCCTCTGCCTCCCAACTTGCCTTTTGGTGCATCTTTCTGGCTTGAGAAAATCGATTACAGCAGGATCAAAGGTGATTAAAGCCTGAAATCATATTCTCCAAGAAATGCTAATTGTGTTGGAAGGGATGGTAGAACGCATCCAAGCCCAGCAACCTGGAGGGGATGATAGATAATATGGGGTGACACATGGAGCTACTGACTCCAGAGCTCAAGCACTAGTCAAGCAGATGTCTGAACTCTCTACAGGTCTCATTAAGAGAATGTAATGGGTGATAGAAGATCAGAAAATCCTAATAATGAAAGCAAAATGTTAGGATTCCAGGGTTGCCTCAGGATAGAGGAAGCCTCCTCCAGCCCTGCAGGGATGCTGTTCTTAGCATGAGCAGCTCAGACGTTGGTCTGGCAGTGGGATGAAAAAGAGCATCGAATCTCTGTGGGGCTGAGCAAAGGCAGAGCAGGAGTGGTGTGGTCTGGCCCAGAGAACCTGGGAGAAGGAAGAAGCAAAAGAGAAGAATCAGACTCTCCTGCAGCTGCTCCTGCCTGGGGCTGGAGGGGTCTGTGCGTACCGCCCTGGAGCTGGCGTGCCCAGGCACCGGAGCTGCAGAACGCCTGCCGGAGCAGGGAAAGCACATGCTGGTGGGGCCCGGGGGCATGGGAGAGGGCACGGATGTCACGCTCCAAACTGGAGGTAGCTTGCTCCCTTCTGATCTCCTAACGCTGTTCAAGATTGAGTTATGAGAAGGATTTATTATTTCTGTCTTTGAAGCTGCCAAGAGCCTCTTTAGAGAGGGAGTCTGGGAGATAGAATTACTATATTACTCCTGGAGTACCATCAGAGCATATTGCATTCTTGAGCTTTCCTCTTGCAGCAGTATTGACTGGTCCCTGCATTCTTGACTCATCTTGGTTTCTGGCTTGTCTGCTCCTCAAAGCAGGCAGAGGTGGCATCTCCTGTCCGTCACACAAGGTGATATGATGTGACGTGGGATAACATCACTGTGTGGTCAGGAAGAAGGTGGCATAGGAAGCCTGTAGAGGAAATGTCAGTTTGTGCAGCAAGATGGCAACAATGGGAAAAGATTTGGCTTGAGGCGTCAGAGAATACGTCACGACCGTTGGAGTGGTGTGACCATAGCACAAAGTGCAACCTTGGAAAACAGGCCAGGAAAGCATAAATGTGGTGATTCAAATGCATCTGTGCAGGAAAGCTGTGGATTAACATCTGCTCCAATGTCAGTACCACTGCCTGGGAAATGCTGGTCCTCAACCTCATGACCCCAGAACTGGACTTAAGAGGAAGCTGCTGCAGAGGAAGAGGTGTGAGAGGCTGCCAGGCCAGGCTGGCCTGGTTTTGCACAGCGACTCGGGCTGTGCTGATACAAACAGATCTGCACCAAGACACATTCTGAAGCAACTGCCTTCAGTCAGCAGCATATAGAGAGAAATTAGTTTCATAGGAGGTTTAAATGCGTTTTCCCATATCTGGGCAAAGTTTTCTGTATGTCTGTGGTCAAATAGACTACTCTGCATGGCAGCAGCAGTGCTTTCTTTGGAGTATCTCAGAAGGAAATACAGAAGGAGTTTGGGAATAACAGGGGTGTAACTATGGAACAGAGAAGACAGTTATCCAGGTGCATAGGAAGCCTGGGCACAGCGGTGACCAACAGGGAGGTAGCTAGAGCCATCCCAGCACCTGAAGTGGACTGGTCTCAGCTGAACTGGGGTCTGACTGGCCAGCCTTGGTAAACCAACATCATAGGTGAAGGTGTGACATTCCTGTGGATCTGCCTCCTGTAGGAAGTGCTCACACCACCTTGTTCGGGTGTTTTGTACTTGTAATGTTTCTCTCTCCCTAGCACCAAGTTTGGGGTTACAGGGCAAGACTCAGCCCCTCCTGAGCTGAGGTTTCTCAGAACAGAGCTGTCTGTGTGCTGCTGATGTATTTAAGTACTGGCTGCTTTGTTTTCACCATGAGAGTTCAGCAGCGGTGAGGGGCTCAGCAGTGCTGAGGTTAGTGGCTGCCTCTCTGTTACTTGCACATGTATTTCCCCTTGATTCCAAGAATAGGTGTGCCTTGTGGCAGGTCCCTCACAGGAGCTGGCTGTAAACAGAAGGGGAGTCGCCAGCCTTCTGCTGCATTTCCAGGGAGAAGAGCTGGAGCTGCACCGGCGTTTACACAGTGCTGGAGGGATGCTCCTGGGCTGCTGTGGGAGCTCCCAGGCACAGCGGTTTATCACACCCAGGCCAGACACAGGCTGAGCAGCACGTGGAGGTACCGGGCTGTGTGCCGGGGCTCCTCTGACCCACAGCTCAGGCTTAGCTACTTGGCTGCTGTGGGTGCCAGCAAAGGCGAACTTCCTGGGCCGAGGGCCAGAGCCTTGCTCATGCAGGTGAGGTGCTCTGTCCCATTTGTCCTGTGGCTTTATCTCCCCTGGTTCCAGATGCCAAGGCTTACTTTTAGATGGGCAAGCTAGGAGTTAGTCCTTGGCCTCTTGCTAACATGGTGCCATCAACATTACTTATATCTGCCTCCTAAGCTGCCGCAAGCTGATGAAGCAGCGCCCAGTGAGATCTGGTTACCTTTGTGTGAAGGATTAGCATAACAATAATGATTTTCCTCTCTCATCCTTGGGAGGTAATAGGCAGCTTCTCAGCAGACTCCACTGCTGGTGCTCCCCAACAGCTATGCCACTTGTCTCTGTGCTGGTGCCCCATCTCAGACAAGGTGTCCATGCCCTGCAGGACCTGGTGGCTGCCCCCGGAGAGTCAGTGGTCCCTGCCTCCTGTAAAGAGCAGCCAGGCAATGCACGTGGTGCAGGAAGATTGCGCTCTCTGCTCTGGGTGATCCCCTCCATGTGCAGGGACACTGCAGCACTCAGATCTGACTCGAAGCATGAGTCAGTGCTGGCTCTGCAGCCTTGCAGGCAGCGAGCTGACATTGCATGGAGTGTTTCCCTCTGAGGCAAATTGTCCCCAGATTGAGTTGTGCAAGCATTTGCCTTACGCTGTCTTGTGCTCTGTGCTCCTAAGGATGTTGCCTGCCAGAAGTCTTCTGCTGTGAGCAGGGAGAAGTGAGGTTATGGAAAATTCCTTTAGTGGATAAAAGATGCTACACCCAAATGAAGAGTTTTGTCTAGTGACCTGCAGCACAGTTCTGTGTGCATGAGTAAGATCTGGTTCTGAGTATTGCCCTTGTAGCATTCAGTGCAGCCTCCTGATGTTGGCTCATGTGGTCTTCTCTCCATATCCTTGCCTTTGCCACCCTGAGCTCTTCAAGGCAGACCTGGACTCTGAGGTGAACTGGAAGAGATGGCTTTCTCCATGTCTCCTTTATGGTGGAATCAGCTCTCCCCAGCTCAGGTGCCAAAGGCTCCACTCTTCCCAGCAGCATAGCCATATTCTGGCAGCACAGAAAAACTCTGGTGGGCTAAGTCCAGAACCGTGACGATAGGGAGCAGCAAGTGGTATTTAGCACCATGGGAGCTCAGCGCTCTTCTAGGCACCAGCCTGCGCACAGCTTCCTCCCTTCTGGGCACAGGCAGCCCATGTTCCTCGTTCCTGCTGCCCTTACCCGTGCTGGGCTGCAGCACGCGCTGGGGGAGCACACAGTGCCCCCACTCCTCCTCTTCCAGGCTGCCCTGAAGAGGACCAGCCTTCAGCCAGGGGCAGGTGGGCTCTGCTCCCCTCTGCTGCAGCTGCAGCACCAGGGGAGCTGCCCCACTTCCAGGCCAGCGCCTGTGTCCCTGTTCTGCTCTTGCCTCGCTCCTGTCCCTGCCGTGCACACATGCTCCCGTGCAGCACCCGATCCATACAGCAATTCCTGTGGTGGCAGGCAGCCCAAGAGCCAGAATTAGAATAGATGTCTTTTCCAATCGCAAAGCTGACTGATACAGAAAGGGGCCAGTCCAGCATAAATCAGGTGCAATGAGGAGAAAGTCTTAGACAGCAGCACATCGCTGTGAGTGCACCAATCTACCTTTTATTAGATAAAGACTGCAGACAGTCAGCAGCAACTTCTGACTGCAATTGTTGAAGTACTGTTCAATCCCTTCCTGCCCATTCAGGCTGGCAGTAAGTAGCACACATGAGCAGGGAGCTGGGCTGATTTTCAGTCCCCGTTCCTACCCTCCCTGCTCCAGGTTGTCTGGGCGCAGCTGCTGCTTGGGTTCATCTATGGCACTGGGGCCCTGGAGGGTCCCATGAAGCGTCAGTGTTAATGGGATCGTAATGGGTAATGCTGTGCCGGCTGAGCCCCTAAAACTGCAGGGTTTGAGCAGATGGGGAGGAGGATGCTGGCTTGGCTGGGAGGCTTGGAGGGAGCTCTGCCTGCTCCTCAATAGTGACAGAGGGTCCTAGGGTCCTCCGGCTGAGGCAGGACCCTTCACCCACAGCTCTCAGGTTTGGAAGCAGTGAATTGTCTGCTCTGGTCTCAGTGTCAGCAACTGATTTTTATCCTTATTCCCGCTCTGTGCCACTCTTTGAGGGTCTCATGGAAGGTTTTTCCCTCTACTTCTACTGCATTGTCTGTCAGCATGGCTCAAGCACCCATGTGCTGCTGCTCCTGTGCTGGGCTCGCTGTGCCTTGGGGAGATGCTGGGCTGCCCTGGGGGACCTGGCCAAGGGGCATATGCTGGAGCAGAGCTGGCTGCCCCTGGCTGCTTGGGTTGCTGCAGTGCAGGGGAGCCTCAGGCTGGCTCCCTACTCCCTGTGATGGAGAGGACGGAGGCCCCATCCCCTCTTGGGGTGGTTGCTGCTGTTGGTACAAACAGCCGCTGACTGTCTTGAGCACAGGGGAGCTCCTGGCGAGTCCTGCTGGCTGTGTTATGGGAGTGACTTGGCTGTGGGTTTGCTTGTTCCCTGCAGACAACACAGCTGCAGTGCACACACAGAGAGTGGGCTTCAATCGCCAGGAGCAGGATGTGTACTTGCTGCCTATTTTGGTGGTGGACAGTGGTCCCCCCGCCCTCAGCAGCACGGGAACTCTGACCATCCGCATCTGTGGCTGTGACAGCAGTGGGGCCATCCAGTCCTGCAACAGCACAGCCTACATTGTGTCAGCTACGCTGAGCCCCGGGGCCCTCATCGCACTGCTGGTGTGCATCCTCATCCTGGTTGGTGAGTGCCTGCCTGTCCCCCAGCCTCCTCCTGTTCTGTCCATCCCCTTTCCATCCAGCATCACAACATGAGCACAGGCCACGGGCACGGTGCAGGCTCCTCTGCTCACTGTATCCTTGCTGGTAGCTGCAGCGTGGGGACAGGAGCCCTGGCCCTGCCAGCGGGTGACCATCGGGAAGCTCCAGCGTGCGCTGGGCTTGGCGGCAGCCAAAGCAGAGCTCCCTGTGCACAGCTGCACGCTGCTGCCCCGCGGGCACCGGGGAGCTGCCGGCTGGCTGCCGTGCTGTGCCACAGCAGGCGTGAGCAGCACATGGGGTAGTGTGTGTCCCAGCGTGGTGGCCAGGGCCGCCCCATGTGGGACGCTTGGTGGTACTCTTGCCTGGGATGGCTGGGTCAGTGTTAGAGTGTGCATGAGTGTGCGGCAGGAGGTGCACGCAAACCAGAGCATTGCCCACATAGGGCCCTGCTCCCTGTGGAAGCCGCTGGCTGCCATTGACATGGTGGCACAAGCTTGCGCTGGGCCACCGTGGGATGGCATAAAGGTGCAGGGGAAGCGTGGGCCCGTGTGCGTGTGGAAGGGGCTCTGAGACAGGTGCTGCACTGTCCCCAGGTTCAGCATAGGGCACCTGATGGACACTGCTGCTGAAAGCCCTTCGGCGCCAGTGCTGCTCTCAGCTGACTTGTGGGCTGTCCAGACAGCCACTGGCTTGTGGAAACCAGCTCATTGTTCAGTGGAGTCTCCTCTCCTTGGTACATCTCTGCTCCCCGCCTCCTGCTGTGTCTCCATTTAGAAACCCCTTTCCCATAGGGTGCACTTTACACTGGTTTCATTTTCTGACACAGCGCAAACAAATTTCTGCCTAATTGCCCAAACGAATAAAGTGCACATCGGTGCTTTAAAGGTGATGGGATGAATGGATGATGATCCAGGACACAGCTGCGGCTCGCTGCTCAGGCTCTGTGCCATCTGCTCCACATTCACCCTCTCAACGTTTGGCTGCTGCTGTGATTCATGCACCCCCTTTTGCTACTCATCTTCTGCAGAACCCATCCTTTTGTCTGTCCAGCCGTATGTCCATCCATCTCTCCCTGCTGTCTCAGTGGTCACGCTGCATGGGAAAGGAAGCTCCTGGTCCACACTGGAGCCAGGGCAAAACTCTCCAAGCTAGTGAGACAGCACATGCTGCATGATGAGCCTGGCTGGCAGGAGCCAGTGCTCTGTGCCCGCCAGCGGTGTGCACAAGCCCCTGTGCTCATCTAACCATCTCTTCCTTTCTCAGTGCTGATCCTTCTGATCCTCACGCTGAAGCGACACCACAAAAGCCACCTGACGTCTGAGGATGATGAGGACATGAGGGACAATGTCATCAAATACAACGATGAAGGGGGTGGTGAGCAGGACACAGAGGCCTATGACATGTCAGCCCTGCGCAGCCTCTACGACTTCAGTGAGATCAAAGGCGGTGACGGAGGGGGGATAGCAGGAGAGGGGGCCCTGAGCGGAAACACAGCCTCCGAGCTCCATTCCCTCCCACAGTGGGTGCAGAGCCCGGACCTGGATTTCTCGGTGTTCAGAGACTATATCTGCAGGAAGGTGGAGCAGGCGGACGAGGACCTCTCTGTGCCACCCTACGACTCATTCCAGACCTATGCCTTTGAGGGCTCGGGCTCCCCTGTGCCCTCCCTGAGCTCCATCAACACGTGGTCCAGCAGCTCGGAGCAGGACTTCTCCTACCTGGGGGGCTGGGGGCCGCGCTTCCGGCAGCTGGCAGCGCTGTATGGGGGGCACAGGGCTGAGGAGGATGCTGATGCCTCGTAGCCACCCCTTGTGAGGTGCCGGCAGCTCCTGGACCAGGCTCCATGCAAGGAGGGCACAGCGTGTGCCTCTGGACCGGCGGTGCTGAGGGGATGGAGTGATGGTTGATGGGCTCCTCGGCACCTGCCTCCTGTTCATGGCACCTCCACACAAGAGGCTGGCATTCCCAAAGGAGCCACTGTGGCAACGTCTCCTTAATACCCATCTCTGCTAAAGCACTATGCTTTAATTTCAGAAAGAGAAAATCTAATTCTGGAGAGTTTGCATAGGGTTTCTGCCCCACAAATTATCATTTAAATTGATCTGTTCAGTGAGCCCTTTCTAGGAGAGGAAGAGCAAACTGGGAACCTTTTGTTGTCTAAATTGTTTTTGTCACTTGAGTCAGAGCATTTGAAGTGCTTTGATTTCTTTAAGAGCTTTCCTTGCAGAGGGAAACAAGGTTTTAGCTGCTCTTCAGCTTCTCCTCACAAGTTCTCTCACTGTTTGGAGTCCTTCTCTCTGTGCATGGGCTCCTCGGCAGCACCCGGCTGCTGGCGCAGGGTGGAGAGAGCATGTGCTGGGGTATGTGTCCTGGACTCCAAGGTCACATTCTGTACTAGAGTTCACTTCGAAACACACTTCACGTCTAAATGCGATTGCATCGCCTCTCAGTTCTTAGACCTTTTGTGTGGTTATCAAAGACACTCATGATTTGAAGGGGCTCTCTCCCTCCCTCCCTACACAGCAGACATTGTCTGCAAGGTCCTGATGTGCGCCATGGCACTGGTGATGGACAGGGACATCCCCATCATCACCGGGGCACAGGGGGTGCAGAGCAGCACTTACCCCATGGGCTCTGCAGCCCCTCAGCAGTCTGGGCCTGGTTCTGCAGGGCTCTCAGCCAGGCACCAGCTTCCTACAAAACACCACGGGCTGCACAGGGCAGGGGCAGGATGTTGGGGCATCCTGGCCTCCAGTGGTAGGGGAGCTGTGTCCTGGCTTCAGGACCATGCTGTGGGGTGCAAGAGAAGCCCAGCTCCTGGTTTGGAGCTATAATTCCTGTTTACACCCAGCTGACAGCAAAGCATCACCACTGGCGACAGAAAAGCCATCCCCAGCGCATGTGCACAAGGCCAGATCCCACTGGTGCTGCTGCACGGCAGAGCTGGTTGCTGCAGGCTGGGCAGTGAGTCTGTGACACCACAGGGTGTCCGGTGTGTCCCAGCCTGCCACGTTGCCCTGCAGGAACTGGTACAAGCTCCCACGGTGGGGGCTGCCTTCACGAGCAGTTTATTTAAGAGGCAGGTCAGGAGGAGTCTGATGCGATGTGCCATTGCTCCTCCGGCTCCAGGTGATGCTGGAGGAGAGCACTCCCTGCCCTGCGCCTGACCAGCCTGCAGACTCCTGCCACGGCAGATGGAGCAGCACATTGAGCAGCACCCTCGGGCAGCTCTCGGCCATGCTGGAGAGTGCAGCTCCTTATCTGTTCACAGTGAGGGAAAAAAATCAATTACATCATTGATAGGTAACTGATAAGGTCTCCCAGGCCTGACACATCTGGGCTTGTCATTGGGTTTGTCCTTTTACTTTAGCCACAGAGAGTGTATTCCTCTCCTTGGAGAAGGTTTAACTGTAAATGTACAGCATGTTCATTTTGTTCATTTCTTACTGTGTTTTGTTCCCGACTGCTGATGTTGGTCCCTTGGCTGCAGCATGAGACCTGACAGCAGAGAGGGGCAGGATTCATCTTTGCCACAGCTCCTGCCCGCTGCCCCCATGTCTGCCCACATAGGAGCTGCAGCTTGGCTTTCATGCTGGGACCAGGAGCTGCTGCTTCTCAGGGTCTCTCCTCTCCCCCCAAAGGAGGCAGCAGGTGCCTGCTGCTGGCACCCCATGCCCTGGGTGCTGCTGGTTCACTGTGATGATGCTGAGGAGGCAGCGGGGCTGCAGGCTGCTTCACACGGCTTTGGCCGCGCTGCCCCGAGCAGGAGAATGGAGAAAGCCCTCTCTTTCCTCAGGAATGTGTTTGTGTTTTCCCTCCAGGCTGCAGAGCTGTGCCCAAGGCCCCCGAGCCGGCCCTTCCTCTAGCAGAAGCGTTGTGCAATAGCAAGACTCTGTCCGTAGGAGATGGGGTCTGACAGGGTACGTGTTTTAGCAATCCTCCCAGCAGGTTACTCCCCATCCCAGCCAGGCAGTCCATGCACGTGCACCTGCAGTGTCATTTCCGTTCCCACATGTGAATCGGAGGAGTGCGGTGCCCTGCGCTCCCTGCGTCCTGCACGCAGCGGTAGGAGCTGGGGGCTGTCAGGGCAGCTGATGGAATCCCTTCAGGTTTCTTTCTCTGCCCAGGTCAAATTAAAGGTTGATTTCCTCACCCTTGTTATTCTTTCAAGGTCTTTGTGGGACCTGGAAATAAATTATTCCTTGTCGTCTAGCCTGAGTCTTATTGCCTCATTTTGTCTTTTGCTTCCTCATGTTGCACTGCCATGGTCACCCAGCGCCATCCCAGAGGGACAGAGCTGGCTGCTCCCACAGCACGTTCTCACTGGCAGAACACTGTTTCTCAGGCTTCTTCCTATTTTTCATTGAAATGCTCATCAGAAAAAGCATTTTCAAGAGAAGGGTCAGGGTTTCTGTCTGAATTTGAAGTAAATGATGGAATAGATGCCCTTGGCTTTCTCCATCTCTTCAGGAGGAAGTTAAGTTGTGCTTTGAGTGGCACAAGGTGCTGCGTATGTGCTCCAGGCTGGCAGTGCTGGCTGCTGCCCTGGCTACTTCCAGCCCCAGGGTCTAAGCTGCTGCAGCCACTCCCAGAAGCTGGGAAGGGGTTAGCATCCTTCATCCTGCGAAAGAGCAGCAAAGTGCACACCAAAAGACAAGGTCTGATGATGTATCCTCATGATCTTCCTTTCTCGGGCAGCAGAGTTCCTTAATGTTCTTTGAAAAGTGCACCTTGTCTTGAGGTCATGGTCAGCCTTGTAGCTCACCAGCTGACCACTCACAAGCACTCATTCTGGTCAGCTTCTTCCCAGCTTCAGTCCAGCTGAGCACTGTCAGCGGGTTTGGTTACCCTGGCTGTTCTCACCTTGGTAATGGTGTGAATTATGGCTGCAGCAGAACAACCTCCTTCATACTCAGTTGGAATGGTGAAATTATGCAAATAAATGACACTCTGGCCTGACCACGGTGGCCTTCTTGACAGCAAGGGACTGGGGAATGACCCACACGCTAACTAATGTACATCAGCCTCCCTGGCCCAGCCCACAGCTGCTCATGCTCTGGCACTGTCAATGGGGACAGCACGCTGTGGAGGTCATGTGTGGCACAGAGAGGGTCGGGCAGTAAACTCAGCGGGGCATCAGTGTAGGTCAGCAGATAGCATAGGCAGAATTTAAACCTCTCCACAAAGCAGCAGTCATTGAAGTAGCATCTTGCAGCCCTTGCTACAAAACACACTGATTCCTAAGGTCTTTGGGCATTTCCATATCCTTTACCATCCCTGTGTCTCCTCTCCCATCCTGCTCCCATGATTATTCACTAAATGTTATGGAAGAAGCATCTGAACAGCAGCAGTTAGAGGGATGCTGCAACAGAAGAGAGAGGCCTTGAGGTTGGAGGGTTTCCAGACAGGCAAGGTGAGCTGCCAGACCCCAGTGCACGCAGGCTTTCTTCTCACAGTCGTGGCAAGCACCTCCATAGCTGCCAGCTGGAAGGAAGCCTTTCTGAGAGCATCATTGTTAACAGCCCCGCAGAGCAAGCGTGTCCGCAGTGCACTCACTGCTGTGTGCTTCAGGGTCTGCTGTTTGCAGGGAGATGGTGACGGTTGCTATGGGTTTGCACCCCAGGTTTTCAGGTTCTTGGCACCAGGAACTCTAATGTTCCAGCAGCAGCTAGCACAGAGGTGTGCTCTCTTTGAATCCTGATGTCCATCTTCAGGCATCCAAACAAGCAGGCTGAGTTATCTTGGGACTCTGGGGATCAGGTGGAATGGATTGTCCTAGGAATTCCCCACTGACAGAGGAAGTGCCTGCAGTTAGTGTGCTGCTAACAAAGGAGGTAAGAAGTGCCTAGCATTAAGTGTGATGAGCCTGGGCCATGCAGAAAGACTTGATGCTTGATACAGGGGAGAATGGAGAGAGCTCAAAGCAACAAATTGCCAGGCAGAGCCAGCCTCTTACTCACAAAAGAGGAGGGTTATTGAGAGCTCTGATTGCAGAAGCATCTGTGAAGATGTTTGAAGAGCTCCGTGCCCCTCAACACAGCCCCTCTTTTTCTGTAGCACTTTCTCTCTCTTCAGCAGAGGCAAAGCAGCGTCTGGCTCCTTGCTGGGCAGGTTGATCCCCTTCCTTCTGCAGGAGGGGAAGCCAGTCCTGCTCTGTGGACTGCTGTCCAGCGCAGGGCTGTCCTGGATCCGACCTGACTGCACATACCCAGGGGCTGCTCTGCTTGTGAGCGTGAAGATTCTTCCTCCAGGCAGTTTTCTCACACCAAAGGCCGCCCAGGGGTACAGCACCAGGGGCCAAGGGCTCCCAGCTCATTTAATGGCACCCCAGTTGTCTGTGTGCAGTGGGGCAGGGCATGCACAGAACAGACAGCCGCTAGGCAGAGCAGGCTCGGGTAGGAGAAAAGGGCATGTATGTGGATGCAACTGCTGCATCCTCAGAAGGTGACGGCAGCGGTTGAACCTGTCCATGCTGTGCCCTGTCCATGCTGTGCACTGTCCATGCCGTGCCCTGTCCGTGCCGTGCCCTTTCCATGCCGTGCCCTTTCCATGCTGTGCCCTTTCCATGCTGTGCCCTTTCCGTGCCGTGCCCTGTCCATGCCGTGCCCTGTCCGTGCCGTGCCCTGTCCATGCCGTGCCCTTTCCATGCCGTGCCCTGTCCATGCTGTGCACTGTCCATGCCGTGCCCTGTCCATGCCGTGCCCTTTCCATGCTGTGCCCTTTCCATGCCGTGCCCTGTCCATGCCGTGCCCTTTCCATGCTGTGCACTTTCCATGCTGTGCCCTTTCCGTGTCGTGCCCTGTCCATGCCGTGCCCTGTCCATGCCGTGCCCTGTCCGTGCCGTGCCCTGTCCGTGCCGTGCACTGTCCATGCTGTGCCCTGTCCATGCTGTGCCCTGTCCATGCTGTGCACTGTCCATGCCGTGCCCTGTCCGTGCCGTGCCCTGTCCATGCTGTGCCCTGTCCATGCCGTGCCCTTTCCATGCCGTGCACTGTCCGTGCCATGCCCTATCCATGCTGTGCACTGTCCATGCTGTGCACTGTCCATGCTGTGCCCTTTCCATGCTGTGCCCTGTGTGCTGACACCCGCAGCTCTGGGTGTTCCTCTGCCCAAGCGAAGTCTGCTGCAGGCGGCTGCTCTGCCAGAGCAGAGCATGGCAGCCCCAGTGGTGCTGCACTGTCAGTGTTTTTGCTCCCTCAGTGCCCTGCTGTTGCGGTGCTCTGCGTCCTTCCATAGGACTCCTTCCACACAAGTCGTCCCCTGAGCACCCACCCAAGGCAGGACCCTTGCCACACAGGACGCAGCCTGTGGCCGTCTGCTGGCAGAGGACAGTAGCATTTACCACTCTCACCCTCTGAACAAGTCCTGCAAGGTGAGTGCCCCTCTGCTATGGGCACTGGATGCTGCAGCTCCACTCCTGGCCCCAGCACAGAGACGCTGCAGCGGTCACCTCTAACACTGTCACTCTGCTCCATGGCAAGCTCCAGAAGGCAAAGTGTCCGAGCCACCTCCAGAGAGTTATTTACAAAAGATGGATGTGATCCACTGGGATCATTAAGGGGAAATGAAAAAAGGGCAGTGATATCTGCACCCCCAGGAGAAAAATACATCTCTGGTAACTGGAAGGCTGTGTAAGCCTCCACCTCCTGTGCACGTCAGCAATATACTGTTTGGGAAGGTGATCGCTTCTCCCCATATCCTCTGAGGAAGCTGATCTGTCACTAGAAAGCCGACTCCTTTAACCACCTCTACCACTGCTAATGTCACAGCTTCCTGCATCCCTTCATGTACCTAGCCCCCGAGCTTCCTTTACAGTTGGTATCAGACTATCACTGCTCAGCATATCTGAACTTTGCATTTCTGGTCACTGTGCTCAGTGCAAAGACAGCAGCCGTGACTTGTTAAGGGTTTCTTGCTGTGCTACATGCTCCACTTTGTGCTCTCTCCTTGCTGTGGCTCCACTGGCTCCCAGCCCATCCCAGAAGTGTTTCCAGCATCCCAGAGGTGACCTAAGCTTGTGGTCTGCAACAGTAGGCATTCCTCCCACACACTGGAAGGGATGGGACCAAGTTTCCAGGCAGCTGTCATAGCTATGTGTTGCCATAGCCAGAGAAGCCAGAAAGACCACTGCACAGAATCATAGAATCATCGAATCATAGAGTAGTCAGGGTTGGAAAGGACCTTAAGCTCGTCCAGTTCCAACCCCCTGCCATGGGCAGGGACACTTCCCACTAAACCATGTCACCCAAGGCTCTGTCCAACCCGGCCTTGAACACTGACAGGGATGGAGCATTCACAACTTCCCTGGGCAACCCATTCCAGTGCCTCAGCACCCTCACAGTAAAGAACTTCTTCCTCATATCCCATCTAAACTTCCCCTGTTCAAGTCTGAACCCGTTACCCCTTGTCCTGTCACTGCAGTCCCTAATCCAGCATCCTGGAATTTTGCTTGGCCTCAGTCTTGCTCCTGGCTGCTCAGTCTGTGGGGCTGGAACCTGCCCCTTGTCCTGTGCACACGCCAGGGCACACAGTGCGGACGGGCACTGCTGCTGCCAGTGCTACTCCCCGCTCAGGACCTGGTGCTGGGGCTCCAAGCAGCTCTGAGAGCCCCGGCTTGTTCCCAGCCTTGTGAATGTGGGTTAATGACTGTTCTCTTCTTCAGATTCTTAGGGAAAGACTTTGGCCTCCACAAAGCTGGATCCAGCCCAGGTGGGCAGAGTGGGAAGCAGTCGGAATACATGGCTATAGCACCAGTGCAGCCAAGCAAAGCCAGGGCCCCTGTGCAATTGCACAGCCCCAGCTTTACAAAGGGCCTCAGTCCCACCACCCTTGCCACTGCTCCCACCAAGGCAGGAAAAGAGGTGTGAGGAATCAGCATCTGGTGTTTAATGTCATGATGCTGGGCAGCAAGGAAGGGTGGAGATGGGAGCGGGAGCATCTGCCCCTCTGGTGCTGGCAGTGTTCAAGGCCGGGTTGGACATAGCCTTGGGTGCCATGGTTTAGTGGGAAGTGTCCCTGCCCATGGCAGGGGGGTTGGAACTGGATGAGCTTAAGGTCCTTTCCAACCCTAACTATTCTATGATACTATGCTGCCCACCACCACTTGTGCGTTCACAACCAGTGACTGGGATGCCAGCGGCTGTTCAGGCATCCCTCATCTGCTGCCAGCCGCAGTGTTTGTGGCTCAGGGATTGTAAACTGCCCTGTCCAGCTACACTGCGGTCTCACAGACATACATCCTTCATCTGTCTCCATCGCCACCGTAGGGCTGCTCAGGTGAGCATGAATTAGTCCAGCTACTCTCAGGGGGAGCAGACACCGGCCATTTCTAAGCAGAATGCATCCCCTTAGCTAGTGCTTTAACCGTGGTAACTGAAGAAGTTTTAATCCCTCTTCTGCCAGGGGAAGCACGCTCTGCTAACAGAGACCAGGCACAGAGCCTGGCTGAGCCAGCCCGCAGCAGCTTCCTCCGCGGTCACAAGTCACTCACCTTTAGCCAGGAAGCAGGCAGCTGTTGAAATCCCTTCACATTGCACTCAAATTAGGCATTAAAAACGCTCATTACAGCCAACATGGCACGCCTTCATTATCCCAGAATAATTGTCTGAGAGGCTCAGCTCACAGCACAAGCTTCACTTGGTGCAGAAACGTGATAAAAAGAAAACAGGAAGTGCAATCAATGCTTGTAATCCTTTTAAATAAAAAGGTACTTGCTAGTAGCTGCCAGCATCTTTAAAAAGCTGTGATTTCCCTGGAGAGAGCCCTTATCAGCTAGGACTGCACGTCATTCTGGCTGGCTGTCAATCCATCAGACTTCAGTGCCACTGACATTAAGAAGCCAGGCGTTAAGATTATCACATTTAGCCATAATGTAGCACAGATTGTGTTGACATTTGGAAAGTATTCCACCACAGGAGCCGTTTGACTTCAATATTCCCAAAGAAAAAGAATGCTTTGAGATTCCGGGTGAGGGAGCGTGCTGTCCCGGGGCACTGGGCAGCCTCTGTGCCCCACGCTGGGCAGCAGCACGGAGGGCAGAGCCGATGGCCGTGGGCAGGAGGGATGCGGGTGCCCGTGGTGCTGTTCCACAGTGGCTGCTGGGCAGCTCTGTGAGGCCTCAGCCCGCACACACAGCCCAACCCTGGCCTGGCTCCGAGGCCGCTTCCCAGCAATGCTGCTCCCTCATTCCTTTGCTGCCTCTGGTGCAAAGCACACCGAGCCTGTGTCGGCGTCCCCTGTGCATGCCCCGCATCCTGGTGCAGCACCTGCAGGGCCCAGGAGAGCAGTGCTCTGTGCTCCCTGCTCTCTAGGGGAGAGGGGGATATTTCAGGCCATGCACTGTGGGGAGGCTCAGCCGCAGAAACAATGGTAAATGACCTGAAATGAACTGATTAATCTCTTTAAATAATTGTGAAACCATTTTCCAGAAAAAGTGAATCTACCCTAAATGGCTCTCATGCTTTTCCTGGGCTCCAATCAATACGTGCTCGCTCGCTTTTCATATGTAATTCACAGTAATTGCAAAAGAGCGTTTTCTGAAGAAAATGACACTCTGCAAGCAGAAATGCAAAAAGACACTAGGACCAATTAACTTGAAATCCCAGAACAAGGCTTGCTGTCATATGCTGCGAATGCTGCAGCATCGCAACTCAGTGTCCCGGGTTCCTCTTCAAGAAGTCGCTGGAGGTGTTGGAGCAGGATATGTCCATCCATGCTGCTTCCAGGTCTGGCTGCCAGGGCCCTGGCCTATGGATATGCAGCCCGCTAGCTGCTTACAGAAGGTGGCTGCAGGATTACAAAGTCAGACGGATGCATCCCTTTCCACCACCACAGCAACAGGCATTACTGGGATCTGAAGGCAGGAATGCTCTCCTGCCCGGCTGTCCTGCCTCAGGCTGCCTCTGCACAGCACCACTTTCGCATCACCCTGGGATCACTGTGGTCCAGGAAGAGCCCCTGTGTGCAGAGCCGATGTAGCCCAGGCGCAGGTCAGATCCCCACATCTGCCCCATCGCCTTCATCTCCTGCTCAGGTCTGCATTCACCAGGTTGCTCCATCTTGTGCCCACAGAACTGCTCCGGGTCTGCACCTCCAGGACTAAGGAGGGCTGGCAGGGGGGGCATACAGGCAGCTGGGTGGATGGGCAGATGTCCTCAGCAGGGCAGAACTCACCTAGGCTGCCCAATGTAGGGTACTGAGGTCCTGCCCAGCCCCAACCCCCTTCCAAGAAGTCCATTGCTTTTCCATCATCTGCTGTAAAATCAAGCGTGACTTTCCAGGATGTCACGTTAATTCTAGTGGGAAAGCTTATTTCTTGTGATTTACCCTTAAAAAAGCCTGGTGACTAATGACTGTGTGTCTGTGGGTTTGCCCATCAATCCAACACAGGGTCTGCAGCCAGGAGCTCTGCAGGGCAGGAGGAGCATGATACAGGGACTGAGGTGAGCATGCCACTGTGACTGACACGCTGCTTTTACCATCTGTAAAGTCTCTGACATATTCCTTTTGGCTCAGTGCAGATCCGCACTGCTGAGCTCCAGCACAAATGTCATTAAAACATGTTCTACCCATGGTACCTATAAATAATTGAGGCAGCAGGTCTGCACTGAGCTCTGTGCTGCAGCTTTCTGCTCCTCCAGTAAGGGGGCCTGGGAAGATGACCTTTCCTTCTCCCATTTAGCATCTTTAAAATGAAGGAGTGCTGGTGCTTTGTCTCCACTCTCATTTCTGTGCTGTATGCCCCAGGCCATGCAGGATGCTCCCTGGGGTTGGAGGTCTGGAGTGCTCCTAGCGCTGAGGTGAGCAGGGTCCGGCCAAGCTCCAGACCTTTCCCCCCTGCAGCCAAACAGAGGGAGGTACAGAAAGCTGCATGTGGTGCCTGCCTTCAGGCACTGCGGCATGCGGACGGGAGGGGAGAGCCTGGCACCCAGGCAGAGGGTCTGGTGGGCCTGGCACAAAGGGCAAAGTGCCACCCTTGACATGGGCTCCCACAGGCCAGCAGGTACAGACGGTGGGCTGGCAGATGAGCTTGCAGCAAGGCAGCAGCATTGCACATCAGCAGGCGCAGGGAACACCAGCATGGGACGTTGCCAGGCAGCTCACCCCTGTGCGTATCCTGGTGAGAAGGACAAGCTCATGCCTTCAGCATCAGCCCCCTGCACCTCCCAACACATGGGTGCTGGCTCCCTCCGTGCCTAAAAGCAAGTTGCTTCTTTTCTCCCTTCTCATGACAGCCGCCAGCACCCTGTGCCGGTGGGAGCCATCAGCAAGCCCCATGCTGGGAACATGCAGCATAAATACTGAGTGCCAGCAGCTCCACTTTGCAGCTGGCAGCAAGAACCCCATTGTGACCTGTGCCCCCCCTGCAGCTCGGCCACCCCTTGGCTCCACCAACCTGCAGCCAGGCTGCTTCCAGCTGACCCATGGCTTCTGGGGCTCAGGAGAGTGCACGTGCAAGAGAACAGTGCTGTGGCCACGGCAGGGCTGTGCCCCACTGCCCAGCACCAAGGCACGCACAGAGCGGTAGCGAGGTGTTCTGGTGGTGGAGGAGCAGCCTCTGCCCCAGCAGCAGACCTGTGCCACCATGCGCTGGGCCAGGCTGGCAGCACCAGGCAGCAGCAGGCAGCACCAGGCACATCAAGCAGCACCAGGCAGCATCAGGAAGCAGGTCTGTCCTGCCCCTATGTCCCCGCACGCTGCACGTCAGTGGGCACGGGCAGCGGCGGGTGCTGTAGCCTGCATGCCGAGGTAGGTGTGCAGCCATGCAGAAGCATGTGTGCTGAGGCACAGACAGCACTGTGCAGTGTGCGTATGCCCTGACAGATCATGAAGTACATTAAATAGCAGCTGTCTGGCACAGCGGTAACACAATTGGGACCATTGTGATGTCTTCTTAATTTAAACTCATGTTGTCTTTCAGGCACATTCTAATGAGGGCTAATGGGAAGATCAGTGTGCGCTGTTCACCAGTCACTGTGTGCTTGCTGTGGCCCTGTCTCTCCTGCACCCTGGTTGTCCTCACTCACTGCTGCAGTTCCCTGCCTTGCTGCTCTTGTGGGGAAGGGGACTTCAGGTCTGCTCCCCAGACAGTCAGCTCCAGCTTGACGTGTCACTATCTGCTTCCCTGCACCATCTGCTCCAGCCACGGAGCAGCGGAACTCACAGGGGGTTAAGCCTCCTTGTGCTGCCTGTGGCAGATCCTGCGGTGCACAGGGCTCCCTCAGCAGCATCAGCAGCCCCTAGAGCCCTGAACAGGTCCTGTGGCTGGATGCCTGTGGTGCCAGCCTGTCCCCTCCTGAAGCCCGGCACAGAGAACAGGCAGCTGAACACCCCCACGGCCCGTGGCTGCCCCTCGCACTGCCCCACTGTGTGCCAGAGGCTGTCTGGGTGCAGTGGGCTCTGTTAACCAGAGGAGTGGTAGTCCTGGCTCCTTTGGTCACGGCTCAGTAACTTCACCACCTGCGTGCCTATTCCAACTTGTACGGCTATGGTGCTGGTGTCAGTGAGGGAGCAGCTCTGCATGGGAAATCTCTTCTTTGAAGCTCTTAGGAAGGATGGAGCTCTGGGAGCAACCCCAAGGGCTAATCATTGTCTCTGCCTGTCCAGAGCTTCCAGCTTTGCCTTGTACCAGGGCTGCAGCAAGGACCTGGCAGTGCCATCAGGTCCAGCTGGCGGCCGGGCAGCCCCATGGGTGCCAGCAGGAACAGGGCACTGGAGGCTCCAGCATCCCTGGAGCTTCTTCTCCCAGCCTGGTCTCCCCAGCCCCCCGTAGCACTAATCCAGATATTTATCAGGGTTAATGAAGCGTGCAAGGAATGTATGGGCGAGGCGAAGCGAGCAGCAGAGACAGTGGATGACAGCTGGTGAGGAGGAAGATAAGGCAGACCCGGGAGCGATGCGAAACCACATGCACTTGCTGGCCAGGGCTGCACACGAGCAACGCGCTCCCCTTGCCCGTGCTCCCACACTCCTGCACAGGCACGTGGCAGTGCCCACGTTTGCTCACCACCACATCTCTGTGCACGCAGGCATAAAGAAAAAGAGAGATCCTCTTCCCAGAGCTCAGCCACCAAGGTTTAAGAGAAGCCGTGTACTAACACAGCCACTTACACCATATTTGCATACTTGCTTAAGAACAGAATTATGGCTGTTGAAAGCCCAATCATTAATTACCCGCAGATTTTCTTTTAACTCCCTCCCTGGTTTGTTACAGACTAAGCTTTTTTCCTGCTTACTCAGCAAAAACTCCTCACTATTCCACCAGGACAAGATGTGCAATAAATATGTACTTATTAAGTGTGCATTACAACTACGCGAGCTGGGAGAAGTAATAACAGGCCCAACATAAAGCTGAAGTATTTATGCTTGTACCTAGGGCCACTTTAGCTATTTATTTTCACAAAGAAATTAAATTAGATAGCTTGATAGCTCTCGGTGTGATTATGGTGCGAATTTACATACGGCCCAAGCTGCCAGGAGGAGACAGCCGTGAGGGGGGAAGCCCCGGCGGGGACGGCTGCGGATGCTGCCCCACACAGATGCTGTCCGCAGTGTGGATGCTGCCCCACACAGATGCTGTCCGCAGTGCGGATGCTGCCCCACACGGACGCTGTCCGCAGTACGGATGCTGCCCCACACGGACGCTGTCCGCAGTACAGATGCTGCCCCACACAGATGCTGTCCGCAGTACAGATGCTGCCCCACACGGACGCCTTTGGCACCGGCGGCGGCCTCCCCTGGAGGGAGCCCGGGCCGCGGGACGTGGCCACACACCCGCTGGTACCCTGAGTGCCCGAAACCGCGACGTTGGGGAACGCGGTCCGCGCAGAACCGCTGAGGACGCGTAAGAGGGGCGAGTTTGTCAGGAAAGTGAGCTTTTAACCCCCGCTTCTCTTGAGGGTCGCAGCGGCTCCGCAGCGCTTAACGCCCTTCGTTACGAACACCGTTCGTTACCAAACGCCGTTCGGCACAGGACAGACACGCGCCCCGGCGGAGCGGGGATGGGCAGCGCCAGCGCCCCGCCCGCTGCGGGCCCTCAACCCATCACCTCCCGGCAGGAGGCCCCGCAATTAGCGAGCTGCTGATTAGCGCTGATTGCGCGCTGCCTGCGGCGCTGCCGGCCCCGGAGGGGGCACCGAGCGCCGGGCACTGAGCTGCCCCTTCGTGCCTGCTGTGTCCCTTCCCCGTCCTGCGGAGCCCTGATGTCTTGGGGTTGTTACAGACGGATTTTAGACAGCGCGGAGGAGCACGGTGCGAGGCTCGTGGGGCAGCACGAGGCAGTGGCAGGGAGCTGCTGGGAACCAGCCCCTCCAGCGGCTGTGTCCTTTAATTACCCCTCCTCCCTTGGTGCTCCCCCCTCACCGCACTGCAGTGGGCACCCCAGGCCCCATCCTGCCGTTCCCTGGGCACAGGCACGCTCTGCTCTGCGTCCCCCTTTGCACAAATTCATCTTACCAACAACAGCCCCAGGGCATCGGTGGAGTCACCGTCCCCGGAAGTGTTCACAAACCCCGTAGATGAGACCCGTAATGACATGGTTTAGTGGTGGCCTTGGCAGTGCTTTGTAAAGGTTGGACATGGGAAAGACCTTCAAGATCTGCTTGGTTGATTTGATAATTCCATGAACATGAATCCGTAGCCAGATGTCTCCCAGGGAGGCAGAGGCATCTCTTGGAGCAGTGCCCTGTGCCCTTTGGCAGCTGCTTCCAGTGGGGACTTGCAGGGGCATCAGCAGCTCCCGGGTGTGGGTTATGGTGTTTGCTGTCAGGGGGAGTGAGAGGAAATCTGCCCCTGCCCGGGGCATGGCTGGGGCAGGAGTGGGTGGGCTGAGTGTGTGGTGGCTGTGCCAGCTTGCCTAGAGCAGTGTGGAGCTGCGCTCTCTGGGAAGCAGGAGGGAGCACAGCTCAGCAATTACAGCGCAATTAGCTCAAACAGCAGGTTGATTGTAAATTGCAGCTCTGTGCCAACTACGAGTGTGGAGCGAGTGGCAGGCGGGAGCTCTCCCGCTGCCTCTGCCTGGTGCCAGGCCAACCTGGAGGTGTAGGGCCACGGCCCCAGTGTCCCCTGTGAGTGCCCTGGCACCGGCCCCACGTCCTCACCCCATCGGGCCGCGGGTGGTGCGGAGCCCCGTGGGCTCACTGCGGTACGGCTCCTCTGGGGGGGCTGCCAGGAGCCACTCCGTGGGCACCAGAGCCACGCTGACTTCCCAGGAGCATCCCGCAGAGCCCCTGCTCGGGGCTGACCCATGGCGCCAGGGCTGCTGCTGGGTGGGGATGAGCAGTGCCATAGGCTGCCTCTGTCACGAAGCCCCAGCGCAGGCGTTGGGCTGTGGCAGCGCTGCTGGAAAGCCGATGGTTGTGACACTCCTCCTGCAGTGTGGGGAGCTCCTCACAGGAAGGGGGACCCCTCTGCAGTCCCTGTGGTGGCAGAGGGCAAACGGCTGCATGTGGGCTTCCCTTGCAGCAGCCAAGCAGAGGAGCAGTGTTCTGTTGGCAATGGGACAATGGCAATTCATGTTGGCTCTTCCTGGGAAGGACCCTGCTCACAGCAGCCTGTCCCCGCTACCATCGCAGGAAGCTGTGGGCCTGCAGGGTGTTGGTGCAGATCTGCCCGGGGTGACCAGGACAGGCACTGCAGGGGCCAGGGAAGGGGCCAGAGCCGGTTGTCTGTCATGCCAAGCAGGCATCCCCCCGGTCCCTGAGCAGAACCCAGTGGCTCCGGCCTGCAGTGGGGCACAGCAGGGTGCTGCTCTTGCTGGCTGTGGGGTGTCTGTGGGCTACACCCCACAGATGGTGCTGGCAATGGAGCTGGTGCCCATGGAGCTGTGTGCTGAGCACTGAGTCTGTGCCAGGAGGGCAGGAGGGGGCCCTGTGCTGTGGCTCCATAGGGTGCAGAGGGGTCCGGGGCTGGCAGGGGCAGCTCCTGTCAGCTTGCTGCGGCTGCTGCCTTTCATCGCTGAGTTACTGGCTCATGTCAGGGCAGAGCTGGAAATGTCAGGGACTGCTGCAGGGTGACCGTGCAGAGTGGCAGATGGTCAATGACGGATTTGTCACTTCAGATTCAGGCGGTTTTTAAATGTTCAGCAGAATCAGAGGTGACAGCTCATGGCAGCAGGCAGAACTTGTACATCTCAGAAGGACCTCCTGGCTCCCGGGACAAACCTGCCTCCTCAAGGCAGTGTCTGGGGACAGCACAGCCTGGATCATGCTGGGCCTGGAGAGGGCTCCCTGCTCCCCATGGCCGGTGGCTGTGTGGGCAGCAAGCCCAGTGCTGCCCCTGGTCTGCCCTGAGTGCTCCCTGCAAACAGGAGCATCCCTGGAGCAGCCATGGAGCATCCCTGCAGCACTCCGCTGCCCAGGGCCGTGCAAGCCCCACAGGCTGTGTGTGTCTCACGGGTGCTGGGAGCTCTTGCCAGCTCCACACAGGGGCTGGCACACAAAAGCCCTTAAGTGATGTGGCAGCTTTGTTCCGAGCATGCGGGAGGTCCTGGGCCTGGCCAGGGAACCTGATGGCCTGCTGGGGAGTGCACAGATGCTCTGCAGATTACAGTGGCAACAGCGTTAAGGCTGGAGCCAGTGCTGGGCAGCAGTTGCAAGGCTGCTCAGGGGCAGCATGGGGCAGGCTGTCAAGGGACATTCTCTCTCAGAGGTGCTGGCACCAGCCCTGATCCCTCTGACAGCTGTGGGGAGCAGTCACCAGCAGCTTCTGCAGCTCAGCAGAACCCAGTGGCACACTTTGTGCAGGCTGCGGTCCTGGTGGAGTGTGCGGAAGGACAAAGGGCTGTAGGGGGACACAGAAGCCACCGTGGAAAATGCCTCGTGTGTCAGGAGATAGAGCCAGGACAGAGCACGTGCCCTGGGGGATGCGAGGGATGTGGGGCGTCCCCTCGCTGGGAGATCTGAGACTAGAGCTGTGCTGTAGATGCTGGTGGGAGAGGGAGGCAGTGAGGCCAACGCGCTAACAAGCATGCTGGTCTTTGAGGGCAGGTGATGTATTCTTTACTGTGCACCCCATGCATCTGCTGCCTAGCAGAGAGCTCTGCTCACACCGGCTTGATTGGCTCCTCAGGTGGAGACCCTGACCAGGGCACTGCTGACTGCACGTGTTGGCATCAGACCTCGCTCAGGGTGCAGGTCCTTCCCTGGTGCCTGACTCCTCTTCGTTACTGGTGTCTGCTGTCAACAGCTTGTGCCTGTCTTCAGCACGGTCTGTGTGAAGGCAGTGGCTCGCAGCAGGGCCAGTTCTCTGCAGCCCAGCCCAGTGCCAGACTTCCTCCATTAGTGCTTCTCTGATCAGCAAGCAGAAGGCAACTGACTGGTCAAACTCTCCTGGAAGCCGAGCGTGGCTTTGGCTCTCGCCTGTAAGCAGCAGCAGGAAGGGATGCGGAATTAGTTTGTTTGCTGCCTCCCCTTTGGGGCACACCTACTGGTGCACACAGTGCTGTGATGTACTGGCTCCCTCCTTCCTCTGCGCACAGCTGCTTGAATTTCCTCTCCCTGCCTTTACCACTCCTTGCATTAATTGTTTCTCATCTGTCAAACGCTGCTCAGCCCAACCGGCATTTTCTTTGGGGGATGGAAGAAGCTCTCACGGAAACCTGAGGCCGAAACCGAGGGCAGCAGCAGCGTTGTGCAGCCCATGGCTCGGAAGAGGCAGTGCAGGACCTTGGGTGCGTGGTTGCAACCGTCTGCGCTGGGCACTCGCGGCGCTGAGCGGTGCAGGAGGAAGCTGCTGTGGGACTCACTGGGGTGCAGAGTCAATGCAGCAGCGGTGTCCCCTCTCCAGGCAGCAGCACAGGACGAGCCCAACCCCAGGCAGTGGGGCTGAGTGCTCCCCCCACAGAGGGGCACAAGGCTCTGGCTGGCTCTGTAGAGGTTAAATCTTTCTAATCACTCAGTAGGACCGTCTCCAAGAATTTATCTACTTTCTGCCTTCCAAGAACATATGGATCAAATCCCCCTGAGCGGGACTTATGCTTATAGCATCTATTACTGAGATCAAGGTTAATCCAGAGTAATCTAATGGGGTGAGAAGGACTTTATATAGATCTGTTTTAATCTAGAGGACATGATAGCCTGACAAGGCTGTTGGAAAACACGTGCACCACTTCTGGGGCAGGGAGAGGTGCCAGGTTGCTTGGGGGATGCAGGAGGGAGAGTTGGCTCATTGAGCGCCCATACATCTATTGTGCAGTGGAGCAGTGTGGGGTGACCAATGGGGCTGGGGCACGGCTCGTGGGGCTGGAGCCGTTCTGGCTGTCCTGGAGTGCAGTGGCTGCTGGTGGCTTCACAGAGATTTAGTGTCTCTCTCATTGTCGGGATGTTGCGCCATGGGGCAGGGAGGTTGTAAATGCTCTTCCCACTAAGTTATGAGCTGTCGCTCGCAGGTGTAATTTATCTGCACTTAAAGAGAGGCAACGTTCAGGAGGGAGGATGGAAGGTGAACTTCACACAGCTTCATGAGGGCCCTGTGCAAGGACCAGTGCTGCACTGGGGCTGGTGCCTGCAGCTCCATGCCAGGCAGGCGGAGCCGAAGGAATTCCCCCTCCAGGATGTGGTGCTGTGGACCCCACTGTGCCCACGTCCCCCCAGGCCAGGCCAGCACCCTCTCTGAGCTGTCTGGTGCTGAGTGCTGCTCCCACTGCCCTCCATCCTGTCCTGCCACCTCTGGGCTTGCTCTGGCTGCTTCCATGCGAGCCCTGCAGCAGCAGCGCGCTGCCCTGGCTGGGTGCAGAGCATGGGAGGCCAAATGAGATAGTTCTGCAGAGCATGGCGTGTTGTTTCACATCTGCTCAGATGGAGACGGAGTTATCCGGGTCCCTGAGTCCCAGACCCGCCAGAAGACAGTATCTGAGCTAAACGATGCAAAAATGATTTAATGGAGAGAACTAATCAAGGAATCCAAGAGAGACTGCTCACCAAGGGCTGATGCCAGATTCAATTAAACTGCAGCCTTTGTGGGCTCACCATTTTAATTTTCCACAAATTAGCTTAAAAAAGGTATGGAAATGAAGATATTAGATTTTTTTTTAAGTCAAAAGGAAAAATCCTTTGAGGATTATATTAGCTGTTTTGCTTTAACAAACATAATTTCTGTACTCACTTTCCTGATTGAATCCCGGCTCTTGAGATGCCGTTTCCATTTCAGCTCCAGGGTCAGTGCTTTGGGAACAAGATGGGGACGTTTGTTAGCTCTTTGGGAGCAGGCCCCGCAGCTCAGCTGCCACAGCCCTGCCCAGGGACCTGCTTGTCCCTCCTGAGGGTGCCAATGCAGGGGCATCTCCAGCATCGCCAAGGGAAGTTTTGCCACCCGGTGCTGGTGACTGCCACAGCACCGGTGGGTGCAGCCCAGCTCTGCCATGGGGCAGCAGTGGTGGCACGGTTGCAGGGCGCTGGCAGAGAAGGCGGCTGCCCTGCGCTCAGTGTGGGGCCTGCAAGGGAAGCCCATCCTCCCGAATGCTGTCCTCCACATGGAGCTGCGTCCCTGGGTGCTGCCAGGAGGAGGTCCCTGCTTCGTTAGGCAGCTGGTCCTGCCCCATGGCAGCAATGGGGCCTCCGGCGGTGTAAGGGCAAAGCTCATCTCTGTCCCTGCCTGTGTGTGGCTGATTGGGCAGAGGCTGGTGGTGAATGAGCCTGGTGAGGAGCAGGCTGTGGGGCTGCCCAGGGCTGCAGCAGTGCTCGGCTCCAGCCGTCCCACATCTCCTGTAGCTTCACCTGCTCTTGCCCGAAGGCAGCAGGAGATAAACACGGAGAAACAGTGTTGTGTGTCGGCTGCGATTTGTCTTCTCTGAAAGTGTGTCTTGTGCTAAGGATCTGCTATGAATAATAACTGCTGCTGCTCTGGCCGTGCCTCTGCTGCATCTGCGGGGCTGGTGTGGCCGGCTCCTGCCCTGTGAGGTGCAGCCCTTTGTGCTGACTCCCAGGCAGCCGAAGCACCGGCCTTGGCCTGGGACTGCTGTCTAGCAGGAGTGGTGCCCAGGCCTCGGCACTGGGCAGCCTGGTTCACACTCCAAGGAGCTGTGCCCTTGTCCCCAGGTTCATGGCCCTTCAGTGGGAAACGAGTCCACCGCAGCATCATTTACCAGTGGAGAGACGGGCAGGACCACAGCGGGGCTGGCAGTGCTGGCCTGGCCAGGCCATGGCCATGCCTAACCTAGCACCTAACCGTGGTGCTGAGGAGCATCATCCACTGCTCCCTGCCCGTCTTCTCCTGGGAGGGTGATGGCTCCTGCTCCCCCATCTTCTCCCACTGCTGCCTGCACCTCTGGCACTGCCCATCCAGGTCCTGCACCCACCATCCCACACTGCTGACACCCCCTCATCCTGCACCATCCCTTCCTGTGTCCCCTTCACCCCATAGCAGCATCATCTGGCTCCTGGGTGACCTTCATCTCCAGGCTCCTGGAAGCACTCCCTGCTCCCTTCCTCCACGCCTCGAGCTGGAAGGGAGCTTCATTTGTCACTGTCTGCTTTAAAAGGTCCAATCTGCTCGTGGGGTCACCTGGCTGCTCTGCCAGCAGCTCCTCGTGCTGGCACGGCTCTGCTGCAGCCACCGCAGCTGCCAGCCTGGGACGCGTCGTCCCTGTCCTCGGCATCCTGCCGCGGTGCCCCTCTCCCGGTGGGCACCGGAGCACTCGGAGCTGGGCCCGGAGGTGCCCAGAGGTGCAGGTGTCACCGTGCCCGGCAGCCCATGGCTGGGGCCTGGGGCACCCCATCATCTCCCCTGTCCGTGGGCAGGGGCTGCGGCTCCCAGCCCAGAGCTGCCACTGGGGATGTGGGGCTCCTCCCGTGCTGCCCTCCTGGAGACGCTCCCTGAGGAACACGTGGTGACGTTCCAGCTTTGCCCCACGGCGCAGATGGGGCAGCAGAGGCTGCAGCCGGGACTGTGCTGTGCCACCGGACCCTCCCCGCCCACACACTCTGAGTGCAGCTCGATGCAGAATTAATTTGTCATATTGACACTGATAGTTTATTATGGAGCAGAGTGGAGCCCATTCATTTGAACAGAAAACATTTCATCTTATCTCCTGCCTTTTCATGCCTCAGCTCTCACTCTTTAACCTTGGACAACGAGACATTCATAATTTTCTCACTGGCTCTATTGCTCCTTTAGATAAGAAACTTATTTTTTAATCTTTCTTTCTATTGAATTTTAAGCATGCTCCATTACAAAACCTGGTGCACATAACTGCGTATTTCACCAGCATTAATGTGGCCACGTGCAACAGCCTCTGCCCCGAGGCAGCTCCAGCGCTGCTCCCCGCTGCCCGCAGCAGTGCAGGGTGCAGGCAGCAGCGTCCTCCGGCCCACGCTCAGTGATGCTGAGGTCCATCCAGCTGCAGTATGGGGCACAGGCGGCTCTGCCCACACAGGGATTGCAGCCTGAGGGGCTGTGTGAGCTCAGGCGGATGGATGGACCCCCACCCAAGGAAGATGCTGCCACCAGTTTCAGTGGTTCCTGTCTGCTCCAGCGTGCTCTGAGCCTGGGGAGGGTTTGGTGTCTGGGGACAGTCTGTGCGGAGCTGCTGTGGGACCAAAGCCTTTGCAGCCCCACACATCAGCCCTGCTGCAGCCTCGGGCACAGCAGTGCAGGGCCTGGCTCAGCCCAGGGCTGCAGGTGGCTGCGGAGGGACTGATCACATCTGCAGTCCACAGAGCCGCTGTTCCGACAGCAAATAGCCCCATCAGGGCCCCTACAAGGAGAGGCCACGATTGCTTTCTGTGTGCAGGAGAGCCACGTAGATAAGGCTTTCACCTCCAAGACTGCTGAAAAATTAGGGGTGGGAGGTGGGAGGGAGCAAATTGAGATAAATGAGTGTGCTGCATGGCATCCTGCCCACAGGATGCTGAAATAAGGAATCAGTAAATAAAAAATCACCAGTCTTTATCTGGTCAGAGCCTGAATGGGCTATGTGATAACTGTAATGGATGAGTCTGCCACGGGGGCCTCACAGCGGGACCTGGCATCCCTCACTGCTGCGGGGAAGGCACCTACTGCTGCTGCTGTGCTGGGGATGGCCATGGCGTGTGCCCAGGGCCAGGGTGGGCAGCTCTGCCACAGCGCGTTGGTCCTGTCCCTCCGCACCGGCTGCCATGCCGGCTCTGGAAAGGGCCTGGCTCCTTCCTCCGCATGAAATGCGCTTTTCCAAGTCGTCCTTCACAGGGAGGGAAAAGGCAGATGAGATGCCGAATTAGCCTGCAAGAGCCGTGTTCCCGTCTCTTATCTAACTCACTGTAACAAGCTCTTTGCATTTATTCTACCAAATGTGCTGCAGAATTGCGTTACAGCTCATGGCTGCGAGCCATCTGTGGAGAGAAATCCAGTTATACCTTGTATAATAAGTTCCTGACAATCTTACAGGGGACTCCAGGTCATAAAAGTCTCACAGTTTTATCGCCAGTAACAGACACGGAGAGAAATTAAGTTGTCTTATCAAATTTAGATAAAATATATCCCTCTGGAGTGGAAGGTTTCTGATGGATCTTTTACGGTATTAGAACGTTTAGAGGGGTGAATAGAAATGTACAGTGGGGGTGGGAGAGCACTGGGGAGCAGAACAGCCCAGAGGCACCCGGGGAGCCTGAGGTGGGTCACCACCAGGCAAAGATGGGCCCTGGGGAGCCCTTGAAATGAAGACAAGGTGAAGGCTTCTTGCAGGCAGGAGCTGCGCTGAGACACCGGCTCTCTCCCTGCTTACCTTGAGTGCTTGCATCTCATCCATTTATGAAAGCAATAACCTCCAGCAGTCCCGATATGCAAACTGCTTCCTGGCTGCCTCCTGTGCAGCTGTGGTGGGAAGAAGGAGCCACAGGATGTTTGCTAAGTTCTAGGACTTGGGGCTGCTGAAATTAGCAGCCAAGCCCCATGGGGAGGCTGGGGATGGGGTGTCTGTCACTGGGGCCAGTGCAGAGTGCCTGAGCTTCCTGCGCGCAGGGCAGGAGGGGTCCCACTGCTGCAGCCGCTGCAGGGCTGCTCAGTGCAGTGAGCTGGGCTCTCCCTGTCTCTGCTGCCGTGGCCAGGAGCTCTGTTCTGCTCAGGAAGTGATCCTAAACGCCCTGGAGAAGGTCTCCTGCTGATCCCATCGCTCCGGCTTTGCTGGTCCCTGCCCGCGGCTGGGGTGCGAAGGCTCCCATGACCAGGTTGCAGGACAGGACCCTGCGGGATGCGGCTGCCTGTGGGACAGTGCTGGTGGCTCAGGAGGGATGGGATCCCCTGCGCACCCGCCCTCTGCTCAGTATTTAGGTATCTGTGGCAGCAGAGAGCAGTAGTCATGGTAATGAAGCGGGCAGGCCCAGCAGCACTGGCACCATTTATTAAGAGCTGTGCAGTCTCAGGCACCGGGGATGCAGACACACGCTTCCCCTGGGATGCCTGTGCTGATAAAAATGAATCCTCCCTTACTGATCCCTGTGTTTTTAAAGACTGGTTACTCCATCTTTTCCTTTTTTATTCATTTCCAAAATATCTCTCTTGCCCTTCAGTGCAGAATTATCTGTTTAGCACCATAGTTACTTTACCACAATTAGCTTTCCCACTCCATTGATAAGACTCTAAATGGCGCTAGATCATGGGAATGGGCCTTCACAACCATTGCGGTGTTTTGCCAGGCCTGATGCCCAAGGCTTGCTCTACAGCTGCCGGTGGTCAGTGCTGCCCATGCTGTATCATTCTGTGCCGTGCTATGCCATGCCATACTGTGCCGTGCCATGCCGTGCTCTCCTCCCCATTGAGCCCCATAGCTGGGCAGGCTCTGGGAACGGGCAGGCTCTGGCAGTGCTTCCCTGGCAGGCTGCATGGCTGGGCTGGAGCCATTCCCGTGCCTCGTGGCAGAAGCAGAGAGGCTTGGAATTAGGATTTAACCCTAAGAGTGGGTCGAGAGCCTGCCTGACCTCCCCATATCTTTTCTTCAGAGCATTTGGTGAGCAATGCCTGCAGAAGGCTTTTATTTTTGTGTAGAAACGTGTGTCTAATGAATTAGCCACGGGCTGGAGCCTAACATGGGTAATTTACACTGAACATTTGCTCGCAAAGAGCCATCCATCAATTTCTCACCACATTAAAACTGATGTCCCGCCCTGGGAGCGCACTGCACGATGGCGCGGGTCCCCTCCATGCAGGGGTTCCGGCCACAGGCAGAACCGTGGGCTGCAGGCACCGCAGCCCAGCCCTGCCCAGCCCAGAGGGCAAGGGGCTGCGGCGTGTCAGGACGTGGCAGCACGAGATGGGCAGACACGAGGACGAGCACGAGCTGCCCGTCCTGCAGCCTCTGGCCACAGGATGCTAGTGGGCTGCAGGACAAGGGGGATTTGCCACCCTTGCAGCAGGGCCCCAGGTGGCAGGCACACCCCAGGGCTGCAGGGACACCACGAGGAGGGATTCCATGTGGGAATCGCTGGCACAGACATAATTGCTGAGTTAAGTGCTGATTGTGGAGTTTGCAGACAAAAAATAGAGTGGTTGGGGTCAGCTGTAATTGGTAAATATTTGTTTATCGAATAAAAGGCCTTTAAATTAACAATTTTGTACTTGCAACTGGTTTAATTTTTCGACGGAACTTCTTCAGGAAGTCAATTAGACCCAACAGATGGTGACGAACATCCCGGCATCAGCACATGCTGCCATCTGCCACCGCCGGAGAGCAGTCCCAGCCACACAGCCACCGCAGCCCCATCCCCGGGGCTGCCAGCTCCACACCGGTGCATGGGCAGGCAGGTTCCCCTCCACCGGAGCCACGTGCGGCCGTGCCAAGGGTGAGCCACGTGCACTGGGGCTGTCGGGGCTGCAGCTCTGCCCGGGGCAGTGGCACTTCTCCCTGGGCAGCCCTCAAGAACCCTGGGCCCCAGCAGGCAGGAAAGGCAGGAAGGGCAGGAAGGGCAGGAAGGGCAGGAAGGGCAGGAAGGGCAGCTCTGAGCTCTACCATGCCTCGACACTGGCTCTGCAGCAGCACTTGAAGCTGGCATGGCTCAGGCCAGGCACTGCTCCTGGTGCCCCGGCCCCCTCCTGCCCATGGGTCTGCCTGGCACATGGACCCCAGGAAGGCAATCCCTGCAGAGCTGCCCACCCCCAGGCACTGTGCAGGGTCACAGGACACACATTGTGCAGGGACATCAGGGACACACCATGCAGGGTCACAGGGCACACACTGTGCAGGGACATCAGGGACACACCATGCAGGGTCACAGGGCACACACTGTGCAGGGTCATCAGGGACACACCGTGCAGGGTCACAGGGCACACACTGTGCAGGGTCACAGGGCCCTCAGTGCAGGGACATCAGGGACACACCATGCAG
Source organism: Forpus xanthops (assembly GCA_032466535.1). NCBI lineage: Eukaryota > Metazoa > Chordata > Aves > Psittaciformes > Psittacidae > Forpus > Forpus xanthops. The sequence continues at coordinate 132,157 of JASSUY010030243.1, forward strand.
GGTCACAGGGCACACACTGTGCAGAGACATCAGGGACACACCGTGCAGGGTCACAGGGCACACACTGTGCAGGGACATCAGGCACACACCGTGCAAGGACACCGCGCACACAGCATCCCTCGCGCTGCCCTTCCCTGCATCCCTGCGGCAGGGCGCATCTCCGCAGGTGAGCTGGCAGCGCCCGCACCTGCTGCTCTCCACAATCAGGAGATGCTTTGCACAAGAGGCATCTGACGCATCTCTTCCTCAATCAGCTGCTCTTCACGCCCAGCTCCGTGCCACTCGCTGCTGATTGCCCTTTGTCTCCTGCAAGGCCACGCTCTGTGGCAGCGCAGGCAGCAGGGCCGTGGCACTCCCATGGCCGGCACACGGTGCTGCCCTGGCAGAGGAAGGTGCTGGGGCTCGCACAGCTCGGGGGCTTTATCCCAGCAGGGATGGGCTCTGTGGGCGCTGTGTCCCCACACGGGTGCTGGGCCAGGCTGCTCCTGCCCTGTCCTGCCCATGGGAAGGAGGTTGGCATGTGCCTGGTCGGGTAACTGCCTGGTGATTGGGTGTGGGGTAAGAGAGGGGCTCAGCGGGGAGTGGGGCAGGAGGAGATCCAGGTGAGTGGAGGCAGCGCTGCCCAGCCGCACTGCTGCGACGTGCCCAAGGCACCATGGAGCACAGCACCTCAATCTCCACTGCCAGGCCCTCCAGAGATGTCCCCTTTATTCACAACTGCTTTTTAATTGCCTTTTGTCAATTACAGCGAGATGGATCGCGCTCCTCGGGGAGGCGGTAATTAGCGGCGGGATGGATGCCGAGGCAGCCAGGCTCCCTCCACACAGCAGTGGTGATTTGTAAAGCTGTCACCCAGGCACCGGGCTCCGCTCACTGCGCACAGGCAGCAGGACACCGGGAGCACTGTGCCCAGCATGGAGGGGCACCGCTGTGGCCTGCCCTGGCACCCCAGCTCCTCCCCGCAAAGAGCCGACCGCGGCTGGGGCAGGCAGGGCCAGCGCGGGGCTGCTGAGCTGCAGAGCCCAGCACACGGCTGCCGCTCCGCCAGAAGGAATGAGCCCCTCCTGGCTGGGGTCGGTGACAAGGGCAGGTAGTCACCGATGCTCCCAGTGCGGTGCCCGCAGGGAGCTCAGACCGGGCTGCTGCTCCCTCAGGACTCCAGGCACCCTGCCCGCGGCTCAGCCTGCATGGACGCTGCCGCCTCTGCAGGCAGCTGCCTCAGGATGCCGTCACTCGGGCTGCCAAAAGCCGTAACTCCAGAGGACGTTGTCCAGCACGGGATAACCTGCCCGGTGGCTGCGCCTGCTGCCCTTCGCCTGCTCTGCCTCAGTGCCCCGTGCACCGTCTGCTTCGTAGCTTTTGCCTAATTCCCCACGCCACGTTCCTGGGTTTCTTCCTGACAAGCAGCAGGCTCATGCACCCAGAGACCACACAGCCCTTTCTTGGAGCTGCAGGTTAAATGGCCCAGCTCAGTGCCTGCTGGCCTCTGTCCGAATTGCTTTCGCACAGGTATCCACCGTGTCCTGGGGCAGAGCGCCGTCCTGGTGGGGCTGGCTCCCTGGGAGAGGGTCTGTGCGGAGGCACGGAGTGATGATCCCTGCCAGCTGAGCCGAGCCCTGCGAGCCCCCAGGCCATGGCTCGGCAAAAAGAGCAGATCTTGTGTGAACTCAGCAGCCAAACTCTGCGAGCATCCCCCGGCTCCTGCCTCCCTTGCTCTGCTCTGTCCTTGACCCCAGAGAGCATGCAGCTCGTGGAGGGAGCCCGGGGGCTTTAATTAAAACATGTTTGCAAACTCCCTTGGTAAGCATCACTAATTATAATTAGGGAGAGCAGATCTGCCTTCCCTGGCTCTTGGTGACATGAACAGGCTCCCTGCACGCTGACCAGGCTTGGAGGGTGCTGAGGGCCAGCACGTGGCACTGCTCAGCATCCCTGGGCTGGGCATATCCACCAGAACAGCCCCTGTGGGCTGACGGCCCCATCGGGGCCCTTGTGCCAGAGGTGCTGTGCTGGGGGCAGAGCCCCGCAGTGCACCGCGTGTGACTGCTGCCCCTTCATGCTCCCTTCATGCTTGAAGCGTTGGCCTAACGATTTCAGGCTTTTTCCCCATTTTCCTGTATTATTATTTGTCGTTCCTGTTGCAGTTCAGTGACCATGAATCATGAGCGTCTGCTTGCTCAGTAACTCTTTACTTCCACTCTGGCACACGGCTGTGGGCACCAGACAGTGCCAGCTCCTGCCCAGCCTGGCCACGGGACTGCCCCCATGCTGCGGCACAGCCTGGTGAGGGGCTGCAGGACAGCGGCTGCGCTAGCAAAGAGCCTTCCCCAGCTCTGCTTCACTGGCCATGGGGGCTAGGGAAGGCGGGAGCTGCTCAGCCATGGTAGCTCCAGGTGAGACGTGTGACACACTGGGATACACTGGAATGCACTGGGATGCACTGGGATACACTAAGGGACCAAGCAAGCATTGGGGCAGGCAGGTGGAGCACACCCGTGCCCTGGGTGGGAGTGACCCTGGCCATTAGGTGCACATGTGTCCGATTAAGGGCAGTGCTCACCACTCCCTGCCAAGTGATAAAAGGAGAGGCAAGCAGTCTTTCCTTGTTCGGCCTTAGGTGCTGTGGTTGAAGGAGTTGTAGTCTGCTTCTTCAGGGAGGCCGCTGATGTTCTGCAGAGCAGGCAGGGTATAGGCATGGTCTGCTCCGGGGACGTGATGGGTATCCTGAGAGCTGCTGTGGGTGCCCAGGCCTCCAGCTCCCTGCAGCCCATGTGTTTGCTGTGTTGATGCTGTGCTGCAGCTGCTGTACCTGTGCAGGTGGGTCTGCCCTCACTCAGCTCCATTGCTGCTCACTGGGTTCAACAGGGCTGGATCATCCCGGGACCCCATGGAGTTTGTCCTTCCATCCAGGGGGACATGTGTCCCAGGGCTGTGCTGAGCAGGGGCAGGTTGTTGTGCCTCTAGCAGAGGCTTTGTAGAGGGTTCTTGCTGAGCAGCGCAGGGGGAGTGTGCTGGGATCCCATCCCTGCCCTCAGGAGCTCCATGCCCGCCCATGGGCAGCACGTGCTGGTGCTCACTGCACTGCCCTGGTGGGTGACAGGGCCTGGAGGTTATCAGAGCATGGGGAAGGCTCAGGCAGAGCCTGGAGGTGCCCCAAGGCCACCCAGAGCAATGGCCCAAGCAGCTGGGGATGAGCAGGGGGCAGGAAGCAAGGCTTCCTGGGGAGGGGATGTTTCCTAAGGGTGAGAGTATTTGCTGGGAGCAGAGGGGGGCCCTGTGTTTGATGGGGCAGGAGCGTGGATGCGGCTGTGCCCAGTGCAAGGCTGAGCTGTGCCTGCGGGCACTGGGGCAGCTGGGATGTGCAGGGCTGGAAGCTGCCTGGAATCTCAGCCCTGCAAAGCTGCTGCTTTCTCTGTGCTGCTTTTGTGCTTTGGGCACAGCCAAGAAATCTCCACTGACGTTGGGGGATTTCACAGAAAGGAAGAATGAAGTCTCTGAACTCCCAACAGATGCGTTTTCTGAGCTCTGAAACACCATTAAGCACCTGGTGCTGGGCTGTCTTTACAACTGTGTCCCCTAACTAAATCCCTTCCCCGTGCTGAGCCACGCTCCTGGCCCTTTGTAAATGGTCAGGCAACGCAGCTCCAGATGAAGTCGTTATTTTCTTTCAGTCATCTTAAAAAGAATAACTACATCTCCGGTGTCTCACTTGTGGGATGCCATAGAGCTGCGAGGCCCCGGGCAGAGCACTGCTGGCCCCGCTGTGAGCCCCCAGCCCTGCCCACGTCTGCCCGAGCCATCAAGAGCCTCAGCAGCGCGGCATAGGCTGTGCCAGGGCCACCCCTGCCCCTTGCACGCGTGTCCAGCCCGGCTGCTCTCCAGCACCAGCGCTGTCTGCTGCCGTCTTGCACGTAGCCGGGCTCCCTGGGAGACTCGCTCCGTTTTTTTCCTTTAACCTTGAAATGCAATTTCCTTCCCCAAATACCCTTTTTCCTGTAAACAACATCTCTTTAGTGAGATTACAGCAAAAATCCCTGAGCTGCCGGGTCCCGGCGCTTCATCACCTGCTTAGCCCCATCCGTCAGGGCTGCGTGTGTCCCGGCACCCTGCCCGTGCCGTGGGTGATGGTCTTTTCATCATTCCTGCAGATTTATTTTACAATAATTTAATTTCATCCTCAGCCCCGGGAAGATGAATTGGCCCCTGATGTGACTGGGGATTTGGAGCCAGGCTCATAAATTTACTGCCTCTACACAAAGCTCTTTCCGGAGTCCCCACCGCAGCCCTGAGCGGGAGTCTGCAAACAACAGAGGCTGGGCTGTAAATCCAGGGCGGTGGTAGAGGGATGCTGCTGACAGCACGGCCTCTCCCCACGCCTGGGCCAGGCTTGTGGGGCTTGGGCAGAGCTCTGCAGGCTGACCCGTGGGACCAGGAGCTGCCGTGGCTCTGTGCGGGGCTCTCTTGCTGCTGGGGTAGCTTGCCTGTGTGAGCACCCATTGCAGGGGATCCAGGATCAGCCAGCGCCCAGGACACACATCACTTTCCTGACATGGCAGAGATGGTGCTGTGCCAGGCAGGGGCTGCAGAGCTCCCGCACATCTGCACTCGCTGCATGTGGGAATCGCTGAGCTTTCATTGCAAGAGGCTTGCCAATGTAATTAAACTCGAGTGACTCCCCTGCCCCTAGGCACAGCCCCTCATTTCTCTTTGATTTATTATGTCTTCTTGATTTATTTAAATGAGTCTCTGTTTGCACAGGCTGGGGGGTGCTGGCGGGAGCTCTAATTACAGGAGCGGAGGGAAGACAGCAGCAGGGTCTCCATGGGGCCGCAGTCATGGCCACCCCCAGGCACAGCGGGGGGTGTAGGGATGCAGACTGCCACTAGAGCCCCCACATGGGAAATGCCCTTGGAGCAAAGCTCCCAGTGCTGCGCTGCTGCCTGTGGGGCTGCAACAGGAAAGGCCGGAGAGGTTTAGGGGCATCTCCCTGGGCTGTCACTGGCAGCAGATACGGCAGAGCTGTGGGGTCCCTGCTCAGCCCCTTCCCACTGTGCAGGGGCTGGGGTCCAGCCGGGTCTCACCGTGGTTCCTGGCCGGTGTGGGAGAAGCGAGCAGGAGCCTGGGAGAGCCGTGGTCCAGCTGGGGGGGTCCGTCTGGGCTCCAGGAAAGAGGAGATTCCTCTCCTCTCCCAGAGGACCATTGGGCCGAGCAGGCAGCCTCCTGCCTGCCCCGCTCCTGCCTGCCTGCCTGTGTAGTTTATGCCTGGCTGGCTCTGTGCCGCTGGCCTTGCCATCCCAGGCTGTGTTTGCACAGCTGATTGTTCCCGGCTCAGCGTACTGCCTTGCACTTGTCCCTGTTGAATTTCATCCTATTTTTTCCAGTCCATTTCTCCAATTTGTCAAGATAATTTTGAATTCTAATCCTGTCCTCCAAGATAGTCGTAGTCCCTCCCAGCTTCGTGTCATCTGCAAATTTAATCAGTGCTTTCTCTATTCCATCATCCAGATCCATTAATGAAAAAATTGAGTAAACCAGAACCAGGACAAGCCCTTGGCTACCTGAGCAGCCCAGCACTTGCTGCCAAATGTGACGGGAGATTGTGCCACAGCAGTGCCACATTGGCTGTGCCTCACTGCATCCCCCAGCTCAACGGGACCTCTCTGCTTCGCTACCCTGGAGCCGCACTGGCACCACAGTGGGGTCCCGGAGCTGATGTGATGTCGGGAAGGGGCAAAGGGGACCCAGAGCTGATGTGAGGTCGGGAAGGGGCAGAGGGGTCCCGGAGCTGATGTGAGGCCGG
>JASSUY010030244.1:0-38481 GCA_032466535.1 Forpus xanthops
CACGCCCCCGACGGCTCCGCTGCTGCCGCCGCGACTTGAGGGCGCGCGCCGAGCTCCGCGGCTGCCCCGCGCTCCGCGCACAGCTCCGCACCGCTCCCCTCACCCGCGCCGGGACGTGGCCATCAGTGGAATTACGGCGGCGCCCGCCGCGCTGTAACCGGGATCGCTTCTTTCCGCGCCCTGCAGGTAAGTGCGGGATAAAGCGCTTTCTCCGTGGGAGTTCCGCGGGCTGGGGGATGAGGGGAGTGCGGCGACAGAAGAGGAGGAGGATGCGGCGGGAAGTTTGGGCGCCCACCCTTCCCTCTTCTTCACCCTCCATCTCCCCAAGTCCCGGGGTGCGGGCATTGGCGCTGCGACGGGGAGCGCCCCGCTGTCTGCGCGGCAAGGCGCGGAACGCGGCAGACACCCCCGCGGGCACAGCGGCGGCTGCAGCCGGCCTTTGCCATCCCCATCACCCGCCGCATACTTGAGGCGCTCCCGAAACTGCCAGCGCGGTACCGGCGTCTCACCAGCCCCGGGAGAAAGAGCATAAAACCGGCTTCCGCGGGAGCGCAGGGACCCGCGCAGCAGCAGCGCCGGGCCGGCTCCCCGCGCTGGGACCCCAGCCCCTTCATGGTGCGGGGCGGGGGGATCTTGCTGCTCATACCCCGCATTTCTGCCCGGGTTTGCCCCCTCCGTACATACGTTTTTAGGGAGGGCGAGCGCGTCTGTATCTTGTCCCCTCCCCCCCCCCCCCCAAGTCCGCGGTGTTTCCGCGGGCGCGCAAAATCTGCGGGCGAGAAGCTGGGGAACAAAATGGTTGCACGTACGTTGAGGAGGAATGCAACAGGCCCCAATTCCCTTCAAACCGCCCCCCTCGCTGGAAGAAGAGCTGGCTGATAATCCCCCCGGCATCCAAAAGGCCCTCGCCGAGTTTTAATCAACTTTGGTGGTGTTTTCAGTTTATTAAGTGATTGATTACCCTCCTATAAGCACGGCAAACAGCATTCAGAAACGGCTTGCAAATAAACATTTCATCCACTTGTTCCTTCGCACACCTCATCTCTACCTTCTTCTTGCCCCAAAGCCCGTTTCACGGCTGCCAGATGTGCTACAGAGCCTTTTGTTTCACCCATTTCCTCCAACAGCATTAGGAGCTGCAACTTAGTTGTGGAGGCAAAGCCCAAGCATCCCTGCAGCCTGGCATCTGCTGAGCATACGGCACTAGGCACAGCTCTGATTTTGGGGTTGGTTTGGAGGTTTTGGGTGCCTCCTTAGTTTCCAAGATCCACCCCTCTCCCTTGGTGGATTAAAGCTGAGCTCTTGCCCAGCCAGCTGCCTTTCTGGCTCAGTCCTTCTCTTTGAGGTAGCCTAAATTCTCCTCTCCCTGACCGCAGAGGGGTTTGGGTGCAGCCCTGGCGCAGCAGCCAGCCCAAGTTGTGAGGAGTGTTGCAAATGCCACGGTGTAATTAATTAATTCGTGGAGTGCTGTTAGCCATGGGTTACTAATTTGGACTGAAGGCAAAGTCTCTTCCCTTCTTCAAGGGATCAATTCTGGCCAGTTACAGAGTGCAGCGGAGTATTTTGTACACCAGATTCCCACCAAAAGGCAGGATTACTTCACTATTAAATTGTATTCCTGCAAAAGAGCATGTCAGCTGGCTGCATTTTCTTACTGCCACCTGAAATGCAAACCCTGAATCTTTTTTCTTTCTGTGTAAATCCTCTGTGCAGAGAAAAAGTATGGAAAAAAAAAAAGAGGCAGAAAACGATCAGGCTTTAAAAAAATTAAATCATTATCCTGACCCCTGTTTCCTTGCCTAAAATATACTGCCCAAAAAGACAGAAGCATCAATTATGCTCACCATCTACTGCCTGGGGATACGGCGTCTTAATGAACATTTCTTTGAATTAGAGTGAAAAATGCATTTGTCAATTCAAGTGTGCAAAGACAAGAATGATTTGCTATAAAACAGAAAGATCAGTGTGTGTTTTCCTTGTCAATAGATGCCACACGTTAGGTCATACGGAAGAGGTTTCAGTGCCCTTCTCTCTCCCCCCGCCACCCCCCTAAAAACCACCCTCAAGTTTCCTTTCATTTATTCCAAACCCGTCTAATAATGCTCTGATTTAAGATCCATTTTCAAATATTTCATAAACAAAAGGTATACCTGGGTCTAGAGAAAGCCAATTATCTCCAAATATACTGAGGTTATTCTAATCCTCCTATTCATGCTGCTATCAAGCTTCTCTATTTTTCCATCCACATTTAATCACTTCTAAAAGCTGTATTTATTTTCTTCCTGCCTTCTGCGCTCCTATATACCAGAAACAGTGACAACCCTTGGCATAGATTTAAAATGCTAATTCACTCTTTTCTGCATATTCATACAGTTTTATTGTAACTGGAGAAGGACCAGATAAATACTGGAGTTTAATACGATCAACTGGGAAATAACAATCTGCAAGCTCCCTAAAAAGAGTCCTTTTTTAACTGATTTTAATTCCCTCCTTTGGAGGCTGCCTCTGTTTTTCTGAACAGGAGACTCTCTTGTAATTAAAGCCGAGAAAACTAGACAGCAGCAAAACCTATCTGACTTGTGGCTCTTTAAAGCAGTTTTTGTAGCATGTACCACCCCCCAGTGGGCAAAAAAACTCTCTAGTTAACTCAGAGCAAGCTTTAATCTGCAGAAACGAAGTGGATGCGTTTTACAAGAGCAAAATAAAACAGAGGTTTTGCGTTGGCTTGGGGGCTGCTTTTCCTTCTTTTTTATTCATTTTCCCTTTGTCACCAGTAGCGCAAAGCTGAAGGAGATTGTGGAAGGCGGTGGTGACTAATCAAAGCAATTGCTGGAGTTTGCAAACTTTGCACTGCAATTATTTGAAGTGGCCCCGGTTGGTAGATGGCCATCTTTGTCTGCTTCTGCAGGAAGCATGGATGCTAATGGCTAGTTATTTCTGAAGTGTTTTCCTTAATCACTTCAAAGCACAGGAATGCACAGAAGAATTAATATGGGGTGGCTTACATTTATTTTTGGTAAGTCACCAACTATCACTCAGGGCAGGCATTTGGAGCAGTGTTCAGTAAATACATCATCACAAACTCTTCCTTTTGTGAGCTGGAAGGGTTCAAGCAATCTAACAGCTTGACTTCTTTAAAGCTTATTTTTTGAGGAGCAAATTTAGTGCTATGAAGATGCACAAATGACTGTCTTAAAATGGAACGAAAGAAAACTGCTGAGACTTTATCAAGTGTTTAAGTAATATTCTAACATGCCTCATTATTTTGTGCCATGAATTCCCTATCATGTATAATTCCACCAAAAACTTGTCTAGAGGTGGGGGGGGAATAGATTTTTACCTTGAAACAATGGCAGCGTTTGTTCTCTATTCTTTCAAGCAGGGGTGAGTTACCTCAGCAGCAGCTCTCAAAAGAAAACCTAGAAGCCATAATTGGCTAAACTCAAAGAGCACTAAAACACAAACCAAAAAGCCATTGCAAAACACTCCCCCTCAAAGTGCTCTTTCAACGTGCAACCTCTGCAGAAGCGGAGTAGTCAAAACAAGAGAGTGAGTAGGAATCACGTAATAGTCTGGAGCTTTTCAACCTCGCTTCTTCAAAACGAGGAGAGCTTTTTAGAAGTAAACTTCAGAAGGGAACAACTCGTAGTTCATTTCCATCCTCTGCAGCAAATACTGGTTTGGCTGATCTTAGGCGTGGAGTCAGGCTTTTACTCAGCATCCCTTTCTTAGTCGGATTCACTTGCATTTGAGGGAAGATCACATAAAAATTTGCATTTTTTAAGGCACTTGAGTTGGAACTAGGAAGACAAAAGCAGTATTTTATATGTAACTGCTACACATGGGGGGGAGCAAATTTTCTACAAGTAAAAGCTGCAACCAAAGAGCAAAACCAAAAAGCCCAAATTTCACCAGAGATGAAACTTGACTGAAGGGCTCACTCTCACTTTAAGGATCCACTTTACATTCTTTACCCCTTGGAAAGACAGCTAGAGGACCTTCTGCTCGCCCAGCACCAAACAAAAGACTGGGGGCACCTTCCTGAAATATGATGATCGTGGAAATTGCAGCTCCTAGACAGGGTGCTTAGAAAGCATTTTGCTGTCACTATCAACTAACCCTGAGTAATACCCTTAAAGAAAACAAAGTATGGGCACTGTTTTAAGGGTAGATTAGCACTGTGGAACTTCTTTTTGTTTGCTTTCAATGAAACAAACCAACTAGGTAAAGCTATTTAAGAGGCAGCATGATCTTTGCAAGCTAAAATGGATGTATATGCATTAGATTTCACAAGTATTTTTAAAAATGAGCACATTTTGTGCTTCAGATCCATTTCAGAGTCTAAACAAATACAGAGATAATTCTGGATTGTAACTACACTGATGAAGCAGAGTTAGGCTTATCATGTACATATATTAACTTCAAATGATACTCTTGTCATTTATAATATGAAAATCTCGAGTTGCTTCCCTTCCCCCAGTTACTTTGATGGTTCGAAAGCAGCCCCTGAACTACCAGTGAACACAGAGGTAGATTAGAAATTCAAATAAGCATTGTGTGACCTCGAGTCAGGAGGTCTTGATTTTATTCACATTTTATCACAGCTTGGGAAGAAAAGAGCTCTTTGGCACCATTTTTGAGGGCAAACCCCCCACCTTTTCAAATATACCAAAACTATTTCTTTTCTCCTTGCTGCCCTCAGGGACAGGAGTACTGCTGGACTCATCCCTTAGAGTAAATATTCTTTGATACATTTTTCTTGTATAGTGCAAATTACTTTTACCGTTTTAAAATAAGATGTCCCTCTGCTTAGCTGTGCTCCAGCGATAAGTACACACACAAGGCTCAAGCATTACCACTATCTGTAGTAATTCACTTGCTTTACAGTGTCCCAGAAAAAGTAATTGAAGCATGCAGTTCAGTGATGTTCATGAAAACATTCAGCTCGGAATAAAGATAAGCAGACAAGCTTCTGTTGGGTTGTTCCGACGTTACTTTTGTTACCAAAGAAAAGTCATTTTTGCATTTAAAAAATGAATTTTAGTGCATACTTTGTGAAAATCTGCTGTTAAAAAGTAATGGCTTCTTTCAAACCCATGTGGCCATGAAGCCTCCCAGTTTGATGTTGCAGAAACCTGGACACAGTGTCTGTACCAGTGGGGGTCACTTTTCTTTTCATCCTGCCGGATCAGCTATAATGACTTGATGTCAGGGAATATTTAGAGACAGCTCAAGAAGGGGAAAGTTGGAGCATGGCAGCAGGATTCCCTTCTTCTCTGTAGACAGATCACTGGAGCCTTTGATATGCAAAAACATTGTTTTCAGCTGTGGCTTGAGATATAAAAGGGAAGTGCGAGATATCAAACAATCAAGACCCGAAGAAAACTATTCTAAGTTCAGAAAAAGGAGTGGGGGATAGAGTCTTAATCCACATTTTTGAAACAGTGTCTCTTCTCCAAAGAGACCTGCTTTTATTTTTCTCACTCTTGTTTTCATCTAATCTGGGGAGAAGGGCTAAAAAAATTCCAAGAATTTAATGAGCTTTAGTGCTTTCACTTTAATCCTACACATTACTGCTGTTATAATAGCGGCAATAAATGAAGGGATTGCTATCAAATGGAGCAAAGAGGAAACAGTTTATATGCTAGTAAAGTAAAACAAATGAACTTACTTTCTTGTGTATGTATATCTAATATATGCATACTAGAACCTCTAGTTTGCTTAATGCTGTTTTCTTACAGCTGTAAGGAAAATGGGGGGGGGTGGGGGGGTGGGAATTCCTTAAGTAATTAAAAGTTATTGTAGCCTTCAAAGACCTGTTTAAGAAATGTATATTCCTATGTCACAGCACATGTCCAGAAATACCCTCTATCACAACTTCTCTTAGTTCCTAAGAGATTCCTTTTTTTCTACAGCTGTTAAGAATCTCTTATTTCAGAGTTTCAGGAATAGAGCCTGTATTCCTATCCCCAAACACATCAGTAATATAGCACATGAAAACTGGACACTGGAGCTTTTTTGTTCCATTTTATAACGATTGCATAATTTACCCACATTACATAAGTTACCAAAAAAACATGCATTATCTTACATTCTGAACTGTGGCCACTCACATTGAGTTTTGGCTTTAAATAAAGCATATGATAAAATATTTATTTATGCCACCGGGGCGGGAGAGTGTCTCATTTTGAGTTACTATTTTCATTATACTGCTGAAAACAAGGTGCAGAAACAAAGCTCAGATGAGCATGAAGGTACTGTCAGGAGAGAAAAGGCATTTACCATTCCCTCACTAAAGAGTTTCACCTTATACTAAAATGAGGTTTTGGGAGGGTTTTGGTTGGTTGTCGAGGGTTTTTTTTAAGGTCAGTATTTTCCTAAGAAAAACAAAATAGCAGCATAATTGTTATCTACATCAATAATTTTGTATCAGCTCATACTCCTTGTTGCTATAGGAACATTACAGATTATTTATGATGGATTGTTTCAGATTACCAGACAATGTTTCTGTTTAGGCCTAATATTTTCTAAAGGACCAGAAGCTACTCTAGCTAAGCTGGTAGGAAGGCAGCGAAGCAAGCATTACTCAGCATGCTGTTTCGTCCTAGCATTGCAGTTCCGAGGCTTGTGCTTAGTTCTCTGGACAACATGCAGCCATGAAAGGGAGAAGTAAGTAAATGTTAAGGGTATGTCTCATTTCAGATTTCACCACTTCTATTTCAGACATCTTACCTACATGCTTTGAGGGGAAAGAAACTTGGTACCTCACTGGATACTTGTTGTAATAGTGATATGAAGTAACTCAACTTAATAACATCATTCAAAAAATAACCAAATAATTAGAGTTAGAATCATAGAATAGTTAGGGTTGGAAAGGACCTTAAGATCATCTAGTTCCAACCCCCTCGCCACAGGCATGGACACCTCACACCAAACCACATCATGTGTTTTTTCCTGAAATGAGGAAAATCGGTTAAAATGCTCATCTAAGCACCAATTCCACTGTGCAAAGTGGACAAATATGTCAGATCGAGCCCATTTAGTGGACAAAACCCACATATGTACCTCTACTGTCAGAGTTGACACAGATGCCTGTCTAGTCCCCAGTTCAGATGCAGCATGTTGTAGATGTCAAATATCTGTACAGGATTTGAGAAGAACATTTCCCCTTTCATCCAGTAACTGCTGAATGGTAATTAGCTCCCTTTACATTTAAAACCAAGGAGAGGATCATAATTTATCTCACTGTACCAAGAACATAAAGCAAGCAAACATTTTGGCCTCCTCCAAGGAGTTAGGACTGGTATTTGTGATTAGGTGGGAAACAACACTTACAAATACTTAGTTACTGCCTGCCAATTCAGGATGACTTTATTTTGTGCTGAAGGAAAGGAAGATGTAGCTCCAGCAAAACCACAGTAACATGAGACTCAGCAACAATGTTTTCTTAAAGAGCTCCATTTTGCTGAAATAGAACTATTTTGGTGAAACAAGATGTATGCAGGTCATGGATGTGATAAGCACAACATGATTTACATAGGGGGTGCAACACAACTCGTATTAGTGTCCACCAGTTGTTATTAATTCCACTTTCCTTTGTTTCTACTTTTGCAGGAAATTAAGAGTTCACGGAAAGCTTTAAAAGAGGAGTTTTCTTTGAAGGACATCATATTTTTGTGGGGTTTTTTAAATGAAGAAAATCATCTGAATTGGCTGACATTTCTACAGTACATTCACTTGCATTCTCGCAGTGCAGGAGGAATTCTTTCCTGCATTACAAATTGGGAAGAAGTGTTAAAAAGTGAGAGTCGGAAAATGGTTCTCTGAGAGGCGTGGATGTATCAGGATGTAGCTACTGTACAACGTTTATACTTGGGTAATTCTTGACAGGAAAAAGCAGCTCCATTCCTGACCTCCTGAAGAGGCGACCATCCTTTGAGCCTCAGCATAATGAATAGTTTCCACCACGTGGCGCTGAAGTTACCACCTCCGACTACCACGCTGCACAGAAGAGTTTGTAAGAGTTACAAAGAAAGTAATTCCTGCTAAAGGCATTAAACCAAACAAAAGAGGCTCTTCATTCACAGACTTTACATGAGGACAGAAATAGAGGGAATCTGAAGCTTTTCAACGCCCCAGCCTGGTGTGCTTATGTACCATGATAAATCTTGGTTGGAATGCTCATTGAGTGTCATGCCAGGAAACACAGAGCACCAAGGAGGGCCATCTGAGTAAACACCACTGAGGAAAAACACAGCTCCATGGAGTAAACTGTAAGAGTGACTCGTGAGAAAGACATTCCTTTACTGGATATCCTCAAGCACAAACTTTACTCATACCTTTAAATACGGTAGGATCAATATTAATTTATTTTCCTTTTTGTGCCTCAGAGAATAAAGTTCAATTAATATATGAACCCACAAGAGAAAAGGTCATGACACCGCTTAATGCATAGGTCATCTTGCAGAAGTTCTCACAACCCTAATTACAATGGTAATTGAATTATGTTGTCTTAAAAGCTATAAAAATGCTAATGACCTGAGCTCAATGTACAAACACTACCGATGCAAAGTACTATTTCAGTCTCAAGAGTTAATTTATATTATCCTGCCATGCACAGGTTGAACTAATAAGATGGGAAAATGTGGTTAAACCTTCCAAATAGTCTCTTATTAGTGCACTGCTTAGTAAAAGACTTCTGAGAATGACTAATATTTAAACATGAAATTAAGCATGTAATGAAGTATTCTGTCCAGTCAACTAGAAAGCCATAGCTCTACCAGCTACGTCAGGTTGTTAGCTACCTACCAGTTGTAACATTCACCTTTCTAAACATTCCAGCTCAAAAACCAACTGAAGTAGGCTGCAGTATCCAAGAGATGCTCAATATAGCATTGAGCACTTTGGAAAACCATGGAAAAAAGTCTTTAGCTGGTCTTTATTCTTTTGCATGTCGTGCTCTGCTGTTAGGACTTTTCTGGACCTCCAAACCAGCTACCAGTCCACCTCTGGGTTGGGTGAGGCGTTTCTAGTTCATTGAAGGGTGTCTGGGCTAGTTAGCTGGGTAAGGAACTGCTTAACTTTCAGATATAGAATGATATACTTGAACTCTGGCATGACTTCAGCTCTGTACTTACTTGGTATTTGTGAACAAGACTGTCTGCTCATGAAGTGTGAAGGGATTCTTAGACAGAGCCTTTATGCTTAAGCAAAACAATTCACAGATCAGACATACCTGATTATGTTCCTTTCAACTGCTATGCAGAATAACCTATTAACTTAATTGAATTAGTACAAGAAGTAGTACAATTATTGATGTAAGGAAAGTAAAATGTGTAAGAGCTTGAATTCTGGTTTAATATGTGTGTTTCAGATGTCTTCTGTAATGTTGAATTTTCACTGCAGTTTCTTCGCTGATGATCTGGATAATTGTGTTTGTTTGGTTTTTTTAGATTGTTGAAGATCAGAACTGTATACAAATCTCATCATTCCTGACCATGATTAGTGTAACCTGGAGCATCTTCCTAGTTTGGACTAAAATAGGGCTGTTACTTGACATGGCACCTTGTTCTGTTAGTGCCAAACCATGCCCTTCAGTATGTCGCTGTGATATGGGTTTCATATATTGTAATGATCGCGATTTGACGTCTATTCCTACAGGAATCCCAGAGGATGCTACTACCCTCTTCCTTCAGAACAATCAAATAAATAATGCTGGGATTCCTTCAGAACTGAAGAACTTGCTTAGGGTGGAAAGAATATATTTATACCACAACAGCCTAGATGAATTCCCCACTAACCTCCCTAAGTACGTTAAGGAACTGCATTTGCAGGAGAACAATATAAGGACCATTACTTATGATTCACTTTCACAAATTCCTTATCTGGAAGAACTGCATTTGGATGATAATTCTGTTTCCGCTGTTAGCATTGAGGATGGAGCTTTCCGGGACAACATCTATCTCAGACTTCTTTTTCTCTCCCGCAATCACCTTAGCACCATTCCCTGGGGTTTGCCTAAAACCATAGAAGAGCTACGCTTGGATGATAATCGTATTTCCACTATTTCAGAGCCATCCCTTCAAGACCTTACAAATCTGAAACGCCTCGTTTTAGACGGAAATCTTCTAAATAATCATGGATTAGGAGACAAAGTCTTCATGAATCTGGTCAATCTTACAGAACTGTCGCTGGTCCGCAATTCACTCACAGCCGCACCGGTGAATTTGCCAGGAACAAACCTAAGAAAGCTTTATCTTCAAGAAAACCACATTAACCGTGTGCCACCCAATGCTTTCTCTTACTTAAGGCAGTTGTATAGACTAGATATGTCCAACAACAATCTTAGCAATTTACCTCAGGGTGTCTTCGATGATCTGGACAACATAACTCAACTTTTCCTTCGCAACAACCCTTGGAACTGTGGGTGCAAAATGAAATGGGTACGCGACTGGTTGCAGTCATTGCCTTTAAAAGTTAACGTGCGTGGACTGATGTGTCAGGCGCCAGAGAAAGTCCGTGGAATGGCTATCAAAGACCTCAGCGTGGAACTGTTTGATTGTAAGGATGACGGCATGATGAGCACCATCCAAATCACTACCGCGGTACCAAACACCTTATACCCGGCCCAGGGCCACTGGCCAGTTTCTGTGACCAAACAACCAGACATTAAGACTCCCAACCTAAACAAAAACTACAGAACCACAGCAAGCCCAGTGCGCAAAATCATTACAATATTTGTGAAATCCGTAAGCACGGAGACTATCCACATCTCCTGGAAAGTTGCACTACCGACGACTGCTTTAAGACTGAGCTGGCTTAAGATGGGTCACAGCCCTGCCTTTGGATCTATAACTGAAACAATCGTTACAGGTGACAGAAATGACTATTTGCTCACAGCTCTCGAACCGGAATCGCCGTACCGCGTATGCATGGTTCCCATGGAAACCAGCAACATCTATCTCTCCGACGAAACGCCTGAATGCATCGAGACTGAGACGGCCCCTCTGAAGATGTACAACCCCACCACAACCCTCAACCGGGAGCAGGAGAAAGAACCTTACAAAAACTCCAGCTTGCCCTTGGCTGCCATCATCGGCGGGGCGGTGGCACTGGTGGCCATTGCACTGCTGGCCCTGGTCTGCTGGTACGTCCACAGAAATGGGTCCCTGTTCTCCCGGAACTGCACCTACAGCAAGGGACGCCGGAGAAAGGATGATTATGCTGAAGCGGGAACCAAGAAGGATAACTCCATCCTAGAAATCAGGGAGACTTCTTTCCAGATGATACCAATAACCAATGACCAAGTGTCCAAGGAGGAATTTGTAATACACACCATTTTCCCACCTAACGGCATGAATCTGTACAAGAACAGCCACAGTGAAAGCAGTAGTAACAGGAGCTACAGAGACAGTGGTATTCCAGATTCAGATCATTCACACTCATGATACTGAAGGACATGAAAGACTGGTTTGGGGTTTGGTTGGGGTTTTTTTGGTTTTGTTTTTTAAAGAAAACGAGAAAAGACTGACTTAACAGTTGCTGTTCTACTGCAAAACACTGGATTAAAAGACTGACAAAGCAATGTACTGTACATTTGCCATATAATTTATATTTAAGAACTTTTTATTAAAAGTTTCAAATTTCAGGCTACTGCTGCGATTAATGTAGTGGGGATACCTGAACTCAATTCTATATTTTAGTATTTTTTAGTAATTTGTACTGTATTTTCCTTGCTAATATTGAAGTTACAGACCATTTAACTTTTGTGTTCTACTGAGTAAGATGACTTGTTGACTGTGAAAGTGAATTTTCTTGCCGTGTTGAGCAGTCAGAACATTCATCTGAGATCCTTGTAAGTGTAAGCACAGGCCATTTTTCACTTTGGTATCAATAAAACAATGTTGAACCTGGCAAATCAGGAACATCAAGAAGCGGCTGCAAAAACTCACCGAACTTTCAATGTTGGGTCTATTCAATCTGTAAACCACAACAATATTCAATAAACAAAAGTGCGTGTAGTAATGGGCAATATCAGCTGTCTGGATATATCCATTCAACAATGGTGACATCCAATTTAAAAGAGAATAAGTAAATCGATGACATCCGTGAGACTGAAGCTTTTGACATGTGTCAAAAAAAGAATTGATCCCTGGAAAAAAGCCCAATCAAATTCCTAACGAGGAATTCAGAAATGTGCACTGGGTTGTACAAACCAAGGGGTAGACAGGGCTTACGGATAGCTTTTTGGTTATCAAAGCCAGCGGGCTGCTTATTACAGAGATAACAGTGATGGATGGTCACAGCCATTTGGGAGGCAAGGGCAGGAGGACAGAGACAGCACTTGTAAACCGCTTTGAACAGAGAAAGGGGCTGAAAGTGCAGTTTTGTAAGGAAAAGGGGGACAAAAAGGACAGGCAGTTTAATAGGGTCTCAAAAACTTAGTCACAAAGGTAAGCAGACAATAGGGGAATACAGTGAACAAACAGTATATAGGTATGTGTTCAGTATACTGCCATTGCAGTCAGGAATACTGCCCATTACTGTCACAGTTTTCCAGAAACTCCTGGATAAGTCTGTAAGGGTAACATGTTTCTTTCTGCCTTCCTACTGAATGATGAGCTATTTCATGTTTAAACCCCAAGCCACTCTCTGTTGCCCTAACCATTTGTTTCTTCAACTAAAAACCAAAGTGCTTTGTATGCCCTTTGGCTAGTCTTGTGTGTGCCTTGATCCAACGCTACATGTATGAAGCTTTTAAAAACTTTAAAAAAAGGACAAAAAAATAAAATACCCATTTTTTCGTACGTAACTTCACTATGAAAAATACTGGTCTTATTGATGAATAAAGTTGGAAAATCAGGTTGAAAGAAGGCTGCATCTCTGCAGCGCACTGGTAGGAAACCCGCTCAGAAGCTACTACTTTTCAGGTCATGGGCTTCACCTTTTGCTTTGTCCATCTTGACAGTATTATACTTGCAGGGTTTCTTTAGTATTGATTACTTGGAAACAGGTTTTCACAACTTTCAAGTGTGTGAACAATGACAGGGAGGGAAGGCACGGAGTTAGCAAACCTCTGAGATACGAGTTCTTCCTGACTGAAACAGCAATGTTTGGACAATATCTCAAATGAGAAGGAATGTTTACCAAATGCCACTTAATTTTGAGATTTTTTACAGTGCTTGGCCTGTTTGTATCCTTCGAAGTGGTAAAGGATGGACGTTGACAAGAAAAAAAGTGACAGAGTGATGGTTTCAGCAGCCTGCAAATGATTCTCCTGCCAGGGACCCATCCTACTGCACAGACCCAAAACTTCGAGTAACACACAGCTCTTTTCATCCGCATTTTCCAGATGTGCCCAGGGAAGTTCCTCTCCAAACTCCCTGTGCCATGGTAATGGTTCCTCAACCTTACTTTCAAGAATGCCTCCTGTGGTTCCTGAGCAACGGAGGAGCAGCACTGTGCTTCCCTGCTGACCTTACACAAATCTTGTCTTCTCCTTCACACAGAGCACTGAGTGGATCCATGATCCCAACACCTGAACAGCAGTGAGCTCAGCTCAGTGTTATGCACTAAATGAGACTAATTTGCCATATTTTCCCATCAGGTACAAATCTAGGCAAGGAGAAGAAAGCCAAGAGTAAGCAAATGGAGCCTCATTATGTTCCTGTGCAAAAGGCTTCCCAAGTAGTGAAAAAGAAAACCCAACATGGATGGAGAAGACAGACCTGTTTTTTATCTAAGCTAGCACATAGGGACCCCTATAGCAGAGATAAATTTAGCAGCTGGGTCACTGGCAATAGATTACTAGTTCTTTGTCATCAGCTCTCAAAATTAGATGGGTTTTCCTGCATTTTCAAGCAATTTACATGAACATCTCTCTCCTAGTTGACTCTAAATTTGTGTTGTGAAGAGTAAGGTACTCAATGGGTACTCTTTCCATGCCTCTCCTGAAGCACCTCTGCCAGAAGTAGCCTGGTAATGGTACTTGGCAATTACCACATATCTCAGTGATGCCATGCAAATGGGGTATAAGAAAATTGCCATTTGAGGAGGAAATAATTGCACGCGAATCTGAAGCACAAGTACTTTTCATGTGAAATGTATGTACTGTGAGGCAGCAGTATACAAATCCAGGACAGCCTCAACAAGTTGGCCCAGCTGTTCCTGCTTTACCTCCACCAGAGTGAAAACCTGGACAAGTGATTCTGTCCTCTGCAAAGAACCAGGGCAGGTCTGCAGGGAGAGCTGGTGTCCTCCTACCACATGTGCTGTCAGTGGGAAAGATGGCCCATCCATGCATACAAGATCTTCCTTAGGTTCTACAGCAACCTTTATGCAATGCACACAGTATTAAGATTAATTTGGTAAGTGGAAGATTGAGTTCAAACTAAACTAATATTTTTCCCCAGATATTTATACAAATTCCCATTCTGCTCCATGTCATGCCCATCTCTTCAAGACTCTTCTACTTATCATAGTGCTGTAGTTCAGCACGCAATGCTCTAGCACCATGCATAAATCCCTTCTATTAGACAGTTATAGACATAGGCAAATCGGATTACTACATTGAGCAGTTTACTGCACACATTTCCCAAAATAACATTAATCCACATTAAATTTATCTCAAATAATGTACTGTTCAATATTTAATTGTGGAGCAAGGAGTGACTTTCATTTCAGCGTTGCATAAATTTATGTGCAGAGTTAATTTAATCAGCATCCTCTATATTAAAATACTTTGCCAAGTATCTTTTACACTCTTCATCATCATCCCTCTTTATTCTTAAATTTATAATGCTCTCCTGGATTGCTCACAGTTCTGTTTGAACATGAAAGCTGCCTCCAAAAATCACTCTGGTACTTTGGAAACCATATTAACTCTGTCTCATCTCGGTACCTTCCAGAACTAAATTTGCTTCATTTATAAGCCATTAGTTTACCAGCATTGTACAACAGCCTGAAATAGAAGAACTGTTGGGAATTTTTATCTTTTCCTCCTGGCTTTAACAGTACCAAATTCAAAGTGTTATGGTCTTGGAACACAGTTACCATTTCTGCTAATGCACTAGCTAGCATGCAAGCTATATTGTGCCAATGCTGTACATATTGAATGTAGAGCAGCAAATGCAATAAAGCAAAAGCAAAAGTAATAAAGCCTTATTTGCTATTAAAATAATTTACTTATGACATAATGCACTAACGCATGTATAGAGACTTCTGTGCTCTGTAAGAGGATGCAATTTTGCATATTCACCTCCAGCTAACGTTGGATAAGATCTTCAAACGTGAGCTGGCAGGTGCCATCTGCCTGGATTTATCCAAACCACATTTCTTTGGGATGGTTTTGGATGGAACCATAATTTGCACAGATACCCTCTGCTTTCAAGACACCTTAACCTTGCTTCCAAATCCATACCTTGTTTCAGCATCACCTTGGTACTGATCTTTAACTGTTTCTTCACCTATACCAGAACAATAGCAAAAGCTCCAAACCACAAGCCAGTCCTTGACACCAGTGAAGCTTTTCTTACAAAGCATAACGTTACTCCATAACTGGAGTTTCTTGTTCCAAACTAGCCCAGAGTGGTTTAGCCAGAAAGGAAAAGCCCATTGAGTGAAATCAGACATGAAAATTTTGTGATTTCTTCCTTTTCTTTGCAAATGAATTTAATTTTGTGGGTGACAGTGGGAGTTCCACCCCTGTGATGAAATGAGAGCCCTTTCAAACACTCTGAAGATACAGCCATGACTCAGGTATCAGATTCGGGACATAGCTGCTTTAAAAGTTTTTTTTCATAAGCATGTGTGTTTGATTTAATTTTAATACTTATTTCATCAAATCATTTCCTGCTCCTCTAAAAAAGTCCACATAAAAAACACACAAAGATTATGCATCTCACTAAAATGATGACAGAGCATCATATAGTAGAGATACTCATTTTATGGTCATCTCTGAATGATGGCTGAGGAACATTCCTGCCCTAGGGGGAAACCAAAAGTCTTCACCAAAATACGTATTATAAGAAATAACCATCCTCTGGATTATTGATGGCCTAAGGCAAAGGTGCACAACACATGTTCTGGAAGCTGAGCACATGTCCACCATGCATGGCCACTGTCAACATCCTGCACCTGAAACATGCATGCCAGAAGCTCAGAAGCTATGACCCAACTTCAGCTGCTGTTCAAAGCCCCTTTGGGTTTTCATAGGATGAAAACATTGTGGAGTGACCAATAAACCCCCTCAAGATTAACACCATGACCTGAAAACACTTTTTGAAATCTGAAGCTGGACCTTCTAAGCTTAGCAAAAAACTCATAAATAACTTATAAAAATAGAAGCATCTTAATAGGGCTAATTAAATAATCTGACTTGTTCAAGCTGGGTGATAGCATTCATATAGGCTGATGCCCTGTCCTGAACAGCCCTCTTAAGTAATCAAAACCAGGGAGCAGATCCTGGCCAAGAGCTGGCGTGTGCTCCTGTCCTCTTGCTGAGCTTCAGGAATACCTTATTTACAGACATAGCCAAGGAAGGCTTAATTGGTCAAAATCAAGGGACCGCACTATGTTCTTTAATCATTAGCTGCAGGAACATCATTTACAAAGGGTGCCATTATGCAATGTTTTGCATAATTGAACTTCTTTAATTTGTGCAAAATATTTTTACAGTATTTAGAACAGAAATGCACATCTGAGTAATGCAGTCCTGATGTCCTCCTGTGGCCTCAAGTCCCTGTTAGATGCCTACTGGGCAAGTGGCTTTCCATAGGAAGACAGATGTCTTCTCAGGGTGTGGGAATTGGCTTTAATAAGTTTAGGGGGGGTTTCTTGTTTGTATTTTTTTTTTAGGAGGCATACATAATTCCACTCCAAACCTTTCAGTTTTCATTGGATACAAAAGTGAACTGGTTGATGATTTCAAGTGAATGCCTATCTCACATTAATACACGTCTAAGGCAGCTGCAGGTGGGGTAGACTGTCTCCCCCACAAACTTTCTTTTCCCATCTCCCCTCACAATAATGCTTTCCTGGATTTTAACTTGAAGCCTTTACTTCTATTTCAAGAACTGCACAAGGACAATGAGATCAGTTGTCACTGCTGTAGGATGTAGTCACAATTCGGGACTTCTTAATTTTGAGATGCACACAAGCAGCTGTACTTACGTATGTGTTTATGGATTAGAAGCAGAAATCTTTAAGGCTGGGTAACACAGAGCAGGCCACCTTAAATCAAAGCCTTTGTCCAACTCTGAGCCTGCTACAATAACATAATTTCTTAAATTACTAGAACAAGCATTAGCAGCTCAGAGTAAGAGAAAAAGCATCCTTACTCTAAACAGCATCTTAGTCTGCTGCTTGGAATGTGTAGAGTTAATTTGGCTTCCTTAAACTTGAGTGTTGTTTTTCATGGGTTCAATGGTAAATTAAATAGAGTTTCTGAAAAGGTAAACCCTTCTGGCCAGGAATGCTGCTGTTCTGAGGAAGCCAGGAAGTTAAGAAGTCACATTGTAGCCCTTAACTCTACAAGTACATGAAAAATTCAATCTGCATAAAACCTACGCACCTTTTTATATGCCCAGCCTCTATATAAGGTACATTAATCAGAAACTAAGTTATTTGCATTGCACTTCTCTATTAGAGGGAAATAAACTAGAAAGGCTGTTTTCATTTTCTACACAGTTTGAACACCAACATAAGAACGTGGACAACTACAGAATCTACATGTGCGTTTACCTGGTTTCAATAATCTTCCCACAAAATGATGAAGACCCGTATTTCTGAAGCCTGACAGAATTCTCCAGTGCCCAGAAAGAACACGAGTTCATTAACAGAAAGCAAAACATATACATGGAAAATGCTAACTCAGTGAGTAAACATGATTTTAGAGCATTAGCTGATAATGCAGAACTTCTATGCCTAATGTCTTTAAAGCAATTATTTTACTCTAAGAACTCCTTAATGGCATGTTACCTACTTCCTCCACTAAAAACCTTTTCATTTCCCCAATATTGAAATGACGTATTAAAATAAAAATTAAGCAAAACCCCCACAGTATTCCCAGGTCTTGGAAGTCATTTTGTTCACTGAAATTAGGCACTTGGCGGCCAAGTGAAGTGAAAAGTACAGGAGAACACGGCTGGGGGAGCTAAATTGCACCATACAATTTACTTAGGTAAATGAGAAAAGGCAGCTATGGAGAACATCAGCAGCTCAACTACAGCTGTCACAGATGGACCCCTCAGCTCTACTAGATATGTATCTTGCTGCTTTTGACTACAAGAAAATGAAGAGTCAACAAAGTGGAGCACCAGCAGGACCTACCTCTAAGCTCTTCTTTCTTTTTCTTTCTGTAAATAAAGCTCATTGAGAGAGTTTATTCAGTAAACATAACAGATTTGTATGTAAATTCCTCCTTCATTGTTAACTGCTGCTGTTGACATGTAGTGGAATAGTGCTAAACTCTCCTTAAAGAGCTTGCAATTAAATCCCAGGTAGACACATGGCAAAATATTTACCCTGAAGATCTGCACTATTACCTGAGCTTACAAATACATGACCTTAAGGTGGGGAGGGGAGGAAAGAAAGCAATATATATTCCTGAGAAGCTGCTCTCAAGGCTGCTACTTTCCTCTGGCCCATACCTGAACACAGGAAGTCCAAATAAACAAGGTCAATTAAAGAGAATTTGGGGAAGAGATGTAACACCACAAAGTAGCATTTCTAGTACTGAAAATTGGATTACACTGAAAATAATAACCGCTTGGTTTGTCATAACTTATCTGTGTCAGTAAGTGCTCAGGTCATCCTCATTACCAGCTGGCCTGGGGACCTAACAGGTGATGGGGCTGCACCAATTGGTGCATTCCCTGGCTGCAGAGGAATTAAGAGGAGCCAAATGCACCCAAACAACAGTAACAAGGACTGGTTTTGTGCAACAAACACTAAAGACCAAATGACACAGCTCCCATGCATGGATGATTTGATGCAGTGGCCCGTTTTACCTGTGAAATAAATTCCAGAGGTTTGGTCTATGTGAGTTCATACCCAGTGCTCGCAATCATGAGCACATTTTGATTAAGGACATTAATCACACTAATTTTCTCAATATATATTCTTCATAGAAGTAAACGGAAGTTTGTGCAGCACAGTTCATCAACATCTTCCCATTTTCCTTGTGTTACCAATTGTTATTTTTTAACATTTGAATAATTTTGGTCATTAACTATTAAAAGTTTAAGAAGTGGTTTATCAACTTAGTTTTTAGGGTACTGAAGATGAGAGAAGGAAAAGAAGGAGATGGATTACACCAGGGTGCAAATTAAGGCCAAAAGTATGCTATAATATTCTGCAAGGAGATACCTTGCTTTCTTGATGGGAGAAAAAAAGAAAGAAACTTTCCCAAACCCAGCTATATTGACAAAAGGACCTTTAGAGCTGCTCACACACAAAAAAAGCATCTTGTTCCCAAAGCAACCGCATGAGGTTGGGAAGGGAAGTCGTTTCTTTGATACTGATTTGAAGGTGATATTCTGTGTCCCATGAAGGAGCACCCTGCTGTTACGGTAGGTATAGGCTTGTCTTAATGTCCACTTTAAACTCAATACTGCAAAACCCAAGGGTGAGCAACCGAGCGTGTAGCTCCAGAGACTTCAGAAACAGCCCTCAAAGCCAAACAGAAAACAACCAACCCTGCAAAATCCTCACAAAGCACCTATCAAAGTGCTTTCAATGCAGTGATGCGGTACAAAGTCAAAGGATGTAAACACTTCTAATCCCACACTTTCAACTCCTCCAGGCTCCAGCCACCGTTGCCAGGGCCCGGCTGACACCTCTTCCAGTGCCTCACCATGCATTTGGGACCTGACAGCTGCTGGCACTGGGTTTACATGCTGCAAAAAAACAACTCAGGAGGTGATGAGAGTGAACGGCACCTCGTTCTGGTCTGGGAGGTTTTATTACAATGGGTTTAGCTCCAGGCAAGCTCCTGTAATCAGCACATTTTTGACAGGTATTTCATTTTTCCACCAGAGAATACCTAAGTACTGAAAGCACTGGCTGCCACATCAAACACTGTTGTTTTATTTAAAAGACCCCAAAACAACAACAATTAAAGTTTCCTATTGTTCTCCTGCTAATAAAGACTAACTTTATCCCCCCTTCAGTATAATCCCTCCAAAGCAATTAAAACACATTCAAGCAGGTTGAAAGGATACAGTGAAGTGTTAACAAAAGGCTGGTTTGGATTATGCAGAATTTCTGCATCAATTGGCTGACACAAGGATTCCAGCAGCAAAATACTTGCAAAAGAAGCAAAATAAATCTGGATGCTAAAACTATTTCTTACCGTGTTTTGCTCCCTAGTTCTAGCAAGATATTAGGTCAGATCCCCTCGACACTGACCTCTTTCTACAGTTTCTAAGTCAATCTGTGAATAAAATATGCAGTCTCTGAGTCATTCACAGGAAACCTCTACAGTGCTGCCATGAACTGGTGCATAGAGACAATAAATAGGAAAACGTCTTAAAATAGATGCAGCCTGTGTCTAAGTACACTCGGATCCAGCACTATCAACTGAAGAGAGCCCATCTAGGATGTGCTCGAGCCTTCCCAGGAATGAAGTGGCATTGCTGAAGACAGGGAAATACCCACGCTGGGCACCACTGGGGGCTGGAGACACGCTGAGGCGTGTGTTCAGAAGTCTCACAACCTGCTCAAATGTTGGTATAGAGCGGGGAAAAGGTTTTCTCCCCTGCCCAAAAGCAGCTCCAGCAGATGCTGTTACCTGACTCTGGTCAATAGGCAGCCACATGAACTGCTTCCTTTGCAAGAAATAAGAATTAGGAAGAGCTTCATCTGATGAACAAGCCAGGGATCATGCTTTCTACCGCTTTTGTGTCTGTAGGAAGCTGCCTCTGATGTCTCACCCTGGGGCTTGATGACAAGAAAGGAAAAGTAGAGAATTTTAAAGACACTGGCAAGCATCTGGTCTTTCAAAATGTCATGGCTAATCTTCACATCACCCAGCCCGCTCTGTAATCAAGAGAGAAGAACTGTGCAAGTGCAAATTAGTGTCACTTATGTCCTGAAAACAACTATGGGAGAGGATATGGAATAAGTATGCCTGAAAGCAACATCAAATATGTTCTCCATGATCGGATGAGGGATAACTGAAGTTTGTTTCACCTCACATAAAAAAATCCAAACAAACATGAAGTTATCTCCATGACATTTACCATTTGGCTGAGCAGGTTAATGCTGCATTAAAAGGACCACAGGCTCAATGGCAGTGAGAACAAGAAGGCAAGGAGTGGTCCTCAGCTTCTCCAACAATCTTCACACACAGAGAAGATAAAAAACTCAACTCCTGCAAGACTTAATTTTTATTTCTTTTGGGTCTGTGATCAGAAAAATTGAGAGAAGCACCAAGGCCCGCTTAGGGCATGAAGCATCCCAATGACCTAATATGAGTAGTGGTATAAATTCAGGGTGCATCACCCATGCAGGTGCAGGACAGCCATCCAAAGAGCAGCCCCAGCATCAATCCCAAGACATCACACACTCACCTAAAACATCTCTGTATTTTGGAAGAGGACACCAGCATTGTGAGGCTACAGATGAGTGACTTCAGCGCATGAGATGGTGCCAGCATTCCCCTGAACCACCGAAACACAACAGGGAGCAAGGTGATTGATACACAAGCTTTAGGAAGTTATCCAAGACCCTTCAACTCTCATTCTCCTGGGAGCTAACCCAGATTAGACTATTTCTCTAATGGCCAAAGAATCACTTGCTACTTAGTACCTGTGATAAGTGATATATGTTGATGCAGGTGCCTTGAATGCTGCGAAGTGCTGGGGGGAGTTTGTTCTTACACCAACAGTATTGCAGGAGTAATCATTGTACCTGCCTAGAAAAATACCCCCACGTGAGAAAGGCAATGATGATAATTGCAGGTGGTTTGAATTAGAATAAAACTAGCAGGAAATTAAAAAAGGAAAAAACCACTCCTGCCCACCATAGGGACCAAATTCCATATTCCAACTTGATTTTAAAAACCTGGAAATATTCTGTGTCTGGAAAAATCTTAAAGGTATGCTTTAAGGCCTTTTTGTAATATTCACTAACAATTTTTAAAAGGTCTTGTAATAAGCCTGAAAGATATGGGTAATTCCTAGCTTAACTGTAGCAGCAATAGAAAGAATCAGCACAGTATACAAGAGGAGTAGAAGATGTACTAAGCAGACATGAAAACAGCTATAGAACACTGAAATCCAACTGCCATATAAAATCATCTGTTTAACGCTGCAAAATCTGTGATATTTACTTTTCCATTCAAGAATGCTCTTCAGATGACACCCTGATCTCCTAGAAGCATGTATTATGCACAGCCATAGCACAAATGAGAATGAGGGCTTCTAAATCCATCTATTTTCCATTTTCTTTGAAAGCATAATGTACAGTAATAATTTCTTTTCCCCTTTAAATTAAATTTCATCCATCATTGTCCTTTAAAATAAAGATACAAACATATGGTCAGATATTTTTCTGTGTACAGCATCATCATTCTTACGGTAAAATTAACAACTCTTCCAAGCAGTTTTTGCTAACTAGCCAAAATCCAAAAGTAAAGACTGAGCAAATTACAACACTAATACTAATTTATTAAGCTACTTGCAAATGTGTTCAGCTTCTCCTTTTCTTTCTTTGCAGCATTATAGAACCGTTTATAAAGCAAAATTGCAGATGTTGAACCCTTTGTTTACCAAGATAACTCTGGCTGGAAACAAAATGAAGTGACAGCACCAGGCTTTACCTTGTCTTGCCAGGACTAATGCTGTGCTGGAGTGGCTGCTGCTGGAGGAAAGTAAATAGGAGGAACTCTGAAGGACGACACTGCTGGGCTGCTCTGCAATCAGACCCTCAAGAAGGCAGGAGGGAGAGCCTTGGAGAGCCGCTACCACCTCCCTTCTATAAACCACTTCTCTATACCTTTCCCACTCCCTTGTTTTCTGGGCTATGCAGTATGTTTTCTTATACCTGCCATCCATACGGAGACTTGGAAACATTCCCTGAAATCAGACATACTGGCTACTCTTGGTATAATCAAGCTAGCCACATTTATATCTTTATCAGCACTAATTCTGCTGCCTTTTGTGGCAGTGATAAGCCATGTTGCTCTCTGCAAGCAGAGGTTCAATCACAGCCGAGCACTGCTAAACACACTGTGGCTTCACAAGACAAATAAAAGCTCTCGACTTTTACTCACAGGTTGTCCTGTAAAATTCTCTCATTACAGGTACCCCTATTCTACAGCAACTTCATTTTAATAAGCATTCCTGAAACAGATGCTATTCAAGGCAAGCACCACACAACACTTGGCCTTTGGGAGGGCTTTTGAAATGGCAAAAGCTAAAACGCTCTGATTAATCAAAGATTATTTTCTTCCCTATCAGAAGATCAACTGTTTCACACATCTACCCTTGGAAAGAACAGAACAAATCCAGGCAATATTTTCTGTTCCCCACTCTTACCCAAAGAAATGTGCTTGACATTTATAACCACTGTATAAAAGCTCACTAATACTATACTCTGGCCTATATAAAAAGGGTTATTGGCTTAACACAATAAGAAACACTCTTGTGAAAAACAGGCAAGGAAAGGAGAGACCAGCTCAAGATAAGCCATCTCTCCACAAACACCGGCTCAAAGGATGAGATTATTAAATGACAGTATTAAAAGTGGCCAACATTTTCACCTCCTCTCTGCTCATTTAAAAACTAGTTTAAAAAGGCACAATAAAAGCCAAGCAAACGTGCAAGTACATTTTAAAAGGCAATTCTTTCTCAAAGCGCCAATAGCAGGCAGGGAGTGGGAGAAAGGTTTATTTTAGTTGAGCTAATCTGACAGACTGGCACCTATTCAGAGGTGTTGGAAGAAGTCTGGCGCGTCCACACAACCACCAAGAACAGCAGTAAATCCTTAAGGAAGACAGGGCTGCCTATGTGCTACATTTGCCTTTAGAATACTTCTCTGGAGGATTCCTTCTTTTTTCCTTTTTTTCTCCCCAAATAACTCATTTCAAGCAAGCTCTCCAGTCAATGTGCTCTGAAAGGGGTTACTTCCAACACTTGAGCTTAGGGTTTGCCAACAGTAGCCAACATTCAAGGCACTATGCCCATGGGGAAGCACCAAACAGGGTGAGAAATAACCTGCCTGCTGGCCTAAGTGGATTCTGAATTTACACCTAATGACTCCTCCTAAAACCATCCTTCAGAGCTTAAATGACTATGCCTTTCTCCTTTTTTCCCCCTTCCATATACATATGGAGAGCAATTCTATCTCCTCTCAGGTTTTAGTTCTCTAGGCTGAAGCTAAGCTCTTCCAAGCTACTCATAAAAAGACCGGTCAATCCTTCCACCATCACCCTAATTACCCTTCCTCGACCTGTCTCAGTTCAAACTCATCTTTCTAAATACAAGTAGGACACCTTCATTCTTTGCTGCTCCCAAATGATGAGGCTGAGCATACAGAATAAATTAATATCCTCCATCCTTAAGCACATGACATCCTCCCAAACCCAATTAACTGCAGAGGAAAGCGGTTCCTCTCACATAATGATCCCATCCTCCCCCGCCTTGCCAGCGTCTCTCAGCTTTGGAGCTGGCAAATTTATTTATCATGCTTCTAATTCTTCTGTAAAGGCTGCTAATGAAAATATTAAATAAGGCATGATTTGATCCTTGAGGAACTCCAACAGTAACTTGGAATGTTCAGCAGAACAAAGGAAATAAACTTGTGGAGACGTAAGGTTATCAGGAACAACAGTGGTGATAGACTTTAGTCTTTAAAGGTATTTTAACCACCTTAAAATCCCTTCTTGCAGGATACAGGATTACCATGATGCAATCAAATTATGCCCACTTATCTCAAGTATTTTGAGTATCTGTGCCAGCCATCCACCCTGAAGAAAAACAGAAACTGAAGCAAGACTGGCACACACAGATGCAGCAAGACCAGCAACTCCTTTTTATTCAAACTAAACCAAAAAGGAGGACATCATCGTCTTCTGGTTCTCCCAAGAGGTCCCTATCATCCACAAGAAGATGCTTTTTTAGCACCACAAAACAGCTTGCAAAGCACAGATCCCCTATGATACTGCAATTAACTCATTTCCTAGACTGAAATCTCTTATACAGTGAACAGCATTTTAATTAATTCTTTAAATATATATTCCTCCAATAGGTTAAGCCTTAATTAAAATTAAAAGTGCCTGATAGCATCTTCTTATCTGGTTACAGATGCAGTTCTTAAAATTGGTGGTGGTGATAGTGCAACCACATTAAAAGGGATGCATATTTAATTTCACATTTCTTTCAGTTCAGCAGAATGCCATGAAAATTAATTCAGCCTAAACTTGCACTCATAGACTCTCTGCTTTCTGTAAGAACTGTTTTTGCTTCGTTTCAAACACAAGTTTTACAGAACTGTTTTGGACTTTGTACTGGGTACATTCCTAACCACCAGAGATCTGCTGATGCTTAATCTCGTATTTCATTCGTTCCTGCTTAATTAGGACCCCATTTGAAAGAAGTGGAATAAAAATGGTCCATTTAATTATCATGAGATGTGAAAGAGGCAAAACGTTCCAAGCTGCTCCTCAGCAAGTTTTTATCGTGTTTATCGCAGGCATCATACATGTCTCTACCTTCTATCTGTATTTCAGCTCTTCATCTCCTCATGCAACTCTTCAGTCAGCACATCTTGCAACTACTCCTACATTTGTCTTTACAGCTTTCCTGGCACTGGGGAGCACCACGATCCCGCTGTTGGGAGACAGGTTCGTGCAGCCCGTAAACACCACCACCAGCCACTTCCCAAGCCCCACCTCATGTTTTATCTTACTTTAAACCAGAACACCAGCACAGCAACCACAGGCAAAGCTACAGCAGTATGTTGTTGCTTGGGGTACATACTGGAGTTCTTTTTAAACCTGGCAGAGTTTCTTACAGCTCTAAAGCAAGCAGCGCTTCTCCAATACTAACACTGCCTTTAAATATTAATTAAAAAGAAGAAAGTTTATCTTGATTCACTCTTCTTAACTGCAGCCTCTTCTCTTTATAGCCACCTAATTAACAAACCCAAGAAGTTTACAATGTGAGCACAGAATAACCAGGTTTACCCATTACATGCACAACTGCACCATTTCAGTACTTCCCCATCATCCTTGTTCAGGAACCATTTATGCACAAATGCCAAATTACATTCTGTTTTCAGGCTTGGGCATCTGAGTATAATTTTGGCTTCCTGATAAATAACAAAATGTGCTCAAAACCAGCAATTTCCTTGAGAAGCATTCACAAATTTCAGTCATGTCTGAAACCACTGTCTGAAAGGCTTATTCATGAATTGCAAATTAAAGTGTTACTGCTCTATATTATGCAAATAGCCAAATTCTAGCATTGCAACAGAAGCAACGAGCTTGTTATCCTGTCAGTCCTGCAAGCAGACACCTTAGCCCATCATTTCCAAAAGTGCTTGTGTTCCCTAACTGTACTAGTTTTCATATAGATGAAGGATTTGCCACTGATTTAAATGAGATTTCACCCAAGAATAAGCACTTGTGAAAAGCTGACCATTTAGCTGTAACTTGTTATGCAAACAATACTGTCAGACTTCATAAAAAAATCCCATAAGAGCATTTATAGTAAGAAATAAGATGCCCAGTGAAGTTGTGCAGGAGAAAAGTAAGATACTAGATATTAGGACCCTCTTTATAAAAAACACCACACAATGCATCCTCAAAATATAGCAAATAACCTCATTCAGGTGCTCAACAAGTAGCTTTGGATAGATCTGTTATAGAGCATGACTTGTAACAGTTGCATGTGAAAAATCAGAGTACATGCAACTGCCTGAAATTCAGCTCACATACATCCTGACAGACATCTTTTATGGAAAAATTATGCATATGGTGCATGTGGGTGGACTGAGACCCCGAAGGGATGAGTGTTACCTCACTGCATCTCTAACACAGGCCAGGGTGGAGGATTCAAAGGAGACCAGGTGCTTGGCACATACATCGGTACATAAATCAGTGTATCAGTATCAGCAGCTCAAGTCACATGGATCCCATTAAATCCTACAAAGTTACCTCATCCCTACACTACTCCAGAAGGCAGCTTCAGAGAGATGCTGCCTCCCACCCACTCCCACTCACGTAACTGCCTTGCAGGTGACACGAGGATGGGCTGTGCCTGGGCACGTCAGCACAGCACGAAGACAGCACCGGTACCGGCACGCTGGGGCACAAGATCCACACGTCCCATGGAGTGGCTAGCACTGAATGGAATCTGGTACTTGCTCTGTTGCTTGGAGCACTTGCTCCTGTGGGCTGGAGCACTTCTGCTATGAAGACCGCCTCAGAGGTGGGCTTGTTCAGCCTGACGAAGGCTCCAGGGAGACTTGTACCAGCTTTCCAATACTTAAAGGGGTGACAAGAAATCTGGAGAGAGACTTTTCACAAGGGAATGTGGTGACCAAAGTAGAATGGCTTTAAACTGACAGAGGGGAGATTTAGATTAGCTATCAAGAAAAAATTCATCACTACAAGGTGCTGAGGCACTGGCAGAGGTTGCCCAGTGAAACTGTGGCTGTCCCATCCCTGACAGCGTTCAAGGCCAGGTCAGCCAGGGCTTGGAACAACCTGCTCTGGTGGAAGATGTCCCTGCCCATGGCAGGGGTTTGGAACTGGATGAGCTTTGAGGTCCTTTCCAACCCGAACCACTCTGTGATTCCATGATTTAAAATACAGCCCTGAACAAGCAGTACAAATGCGCCTTCTGCAGCAAGCCATGGAATTACAGACCTACGACATCATTAGCCTGGGTCTAATTACTCTGCTGCTACCTCACAGAGTTTCCTGGCCTGTCTGGAGAGCAAGGCATAGATAAATCCTAGAACAATTTTGGAAGCTAACAGGATACTGAAAGCAAGAACACATCTGAGCCCTCCATCCATCTTATTCCGTCCCGGAGCAGGTAGCATTACATTTGCTTATATTCAATCCTCTTTATTTCCTCTTTAAACTGATGACAGTTTACAGATAAGTACTCAATTTTAATACATTTCTTCTTTAATCTTTCTCACTGCATTATGCTACTTTCTTTATAAGCTGCATTAGGGAACAGCTTCCAACATTCATGCACTCTTCTCCCAGAGGTTTCAAATACATCTGTCATGTTGCACAAAAAGGAGGGAACCAGGCTCTAGTGTCTCGAGATACTAAAACACTGACAGCGTTTGCACATTATAGCTGAAAACAATACACCGCAGAAGCACCATGGGCTATTTGTATCAGCAGACACAGTGAGCAGAAATAAGGCTTGGACAGAAGGAAAAGAACTGGTAGGGACCTTCATAAAGCACTTCTGCTTCCTCTCATTTTTCACAGGTATAAATTAGATATTCAGGTATATAACTGGTTTTGGGGGTCATTTTAAAGCAGTTAATAGGGTTTGCGTGGTGTGCAGGTTTATGGTGTGCAGTCATCGCCATCATTAGAACCATGGCGACATCAGAGGTATCATCAGAAATGATGCCTTGGAAAAGGGTATTTGTATGTGTTTTGTTTTCTGAAGTATCATCTCATGCAGAGCTCTGGCCTGCAATCTACATAACACCAGAGGAATGCTTCCTCTTAAAATGCATTGATTCTGCTCAAGTGAAAAGGTTTGTGCTGATGGGTTTTACGTGCATCTAAGCTGAGCCAAGTGAGCTTAACACAATCTAGCAGTTCCATCATTTACCATCTTACAATAAAACACAGTTTTTTTGCTTGTTCCTAATTATATTCTCAGACTGCACAACAGACTTATCTATTCCCAGGACCCTGTAATTGACAATGCTGTTACAATATTGAGTCATGTAATTCTAAACCTTAAAAAAACCAAAATACAGGAAAGGAACAGCAGACACTGAACAGGAAGATACTGTCCGTGCTTCCACAAACACTTGAACCAAGAGCACTTACACACCAGTATAAATTAACCAGGCACAATCCAATTTAAACACGAGTCCTGCAAGGCTTGTTCATTCATTAGTGCATTGCTTATGCTTTTGTCATCTTTTGACTAATTTTACTGTATAATACAGAGGGATTTATTGTACCACATTCAGCTAGTCAGAAGAGAATTTTAAAAGGCTGATTTTGTTTCTCTGTTTCAGAAGCTGGAGAGTACATTACATCTTGCTGGTTTTCCATCAGTGCAGTTTCCTGGCATCGCTCTTTCCTTCCCTGTTCCCATTTTACATTAAGATACATGTCTTACGTACTAGCGCTACTCTAAACAGGGAGCCCAGGAACGCTCCCGCTCTTGTGTGCACTACCTCTCAAAGCATCATAGCTTTAAATTTTATAGCTGATTCTCTTTTGCTCCAACCTATTTTGTCAGGATCTCTGGTCAAGCAGTAGCAGGCTCAGCAGTTCAGCACTGACCTCATCGAAGAAAGACAGAGGACCACTGCCTTCGTATTTCCCTCACTCAGAACAGCACAAATGATTCCATTTAAATTGGTAAGATACCTTTATAGCCCATTTTTGAAAATGGGGACATAATTCTGGCGAGCTATTACCAGCTTTTTGTCTTTTATTGTCTTCCTAAAACAGTTGCTACTGAACATTGTCAGAGGCAGGACGCAGCTCTGCCCCAAGACTGCTGTGCTTGGGAACACATCACCACATGTCCATTGCAGTGAGAGACACCACAAGGAATGAACCTGCTGCTGAACATTACATACACACTTCTCTCTATTCCACTGGTTAAATGACTTTTTTACCTTTTTTATTCATGAGTGTTTCCTTTGTATTTCTTAGTTCCTCAGCAGCAACACCCAAAAAAAGGGCCATGCTGGGGTCCAGAATATTGCCCAAAGCAAAAAATCCCCCTGTCCAGATCACCAAACCATAACCTTGCTTAGAAGTTCAAGCCTGGTATCCCATATATTAACATAAAAAGATGTTTTGGCACAGTAGACAGCCAAGAAGGGACTAATGTGTACTAAGTGCAGAAGAACAGAATAAAACAGGGAGATTTAGATTAGACATCAGGAAGAAATTCTTTCCTGTGACTGTGATGAAGCCCTGGCACAGGGTGCCCAGAGAAGCTGTGGTTACCCCTGGCAGTGTTCAGGGCCAGGTTGGAGGGGCTTGGAGCAGTGGAAGGCGTCCCTGCTCATGGCAGGGAGTTGGAAGTGGATGGTCTTTAAAGTCCCTTCCAACCCCAAGCCATTCTGCGATTGTACAACACACTGTACATACATCATGATGCATGGAAAAAAAAGGCACACAGAGGACGATACACCTTGTATGAAGGATTTTCTAGCCTTTTTATTGGCAATTTTATTTGGCTGCTCAAGGGTGGCTGTTGGTTCCAGACTAATTATTTCCAGATTGTGTCTGGTTTTCCCACATTCAGAAACAAGTGGCCTGCTGAATTTGGTCAGATCAAGGTGTTTCCACCAGCTGCTTCACAACCCCTAAGAGAAACTCATCTGGATGCAATTATGACTTTACTGCCAAAGCTTTTGTTGAGTTTTGTTTTTTTAAACACTGGACCACAGAAATCTTGTTCCTCATTTAATTCAAGAAAATAAGATATATTCCATAGACTTTGATGACTTTTGGATTAAGGCCCATAAAAACTCTTTGTCTACTAGGGAGAGAGGTTGCTCTCTTATCCTTAAACGCTGCACATCAAAGAACTCCAACTCCAATATGCGGTCCTATCAGGTATATTTATAAACCCAAGTATTTTCACCAGCATTGCTTTCCAGGTAGCATGCTTAATGTTCCAGCCATAGTTTCAAATGAAAAGTATTTCTATAGAACATCTCCAAGAATAAGGACTTGGATTTAAAAAGACTCAGCTCTTCTCTGTGAGGCAGCACGGTGTCAATTCAGAGATATTAGCCTTTAAATTAGAAAAAAAGACAAAAAATGCTAATTTTATTAATGGTTTTCTTTTAGTTTCTGTACAACCAAGATGTAGCAAAGCCTTATGTGAGTAGGGTTTACTTTTAATCTGTTATTTGTCACCAAGCCTAGTAAGATGCATTCATACATATTTTATAACCAGTTGATGTAGTTAAAGGCAAAACTGATTAAACGCCTCAAGGGAGGAGGGAATCCATTAAACCTTTATCCCAAAGTAAGAGTTACAGCAGCAATATAAGGTTTTCAGCATGGTCCTCTTGAGGATATACTAATCCCAAGAGGCACTTCGAAAGGAAATACCTCTACAAAAACCTCACTTCAGAATCCAGATGCAAGTTGTACCACACATAGTAGAGGTGTCTTTGCAACAGTTGGCCCCACTAAGCTATTTAGCAGAGAGTGTAGCTTGTAAGTCACATACATGACAACCAAAGAG
Source organism: Forpus xanthops (assembly GCA_032466535.1). Classification (NCBI taxonomy): domain Eukaryota; kingdom Metazoa; phylum Chordata; class Aves; order Psittaciformes; family Psittacidae; genus Forpus; species Forpus xanthops. The sequence goes on from JASSUY010030244.1 coordinate 31,434, forward strand.
GCAAATTAAAACATGTATTTATTCTTTTCTATCATCTACAACCAGAGAAGCCATTAAGGAAAGTGAGATAGTTGTAGTTTTGCAGTAGTTGCTAGCTATCGGTGTTAACAATCTATAGACTTCACAGCTTTGCTTTTGTTCAGACACATCTGAAGCTTCTCCTGGTTTTCTACACAGCCATGATTAGAGGAAAGCAGATGTCTTAAATGAACCATATAAAACGTAGCTGAAAAAGGGTCTGGGGTTGAGACCTTTTCTGCCTACTAAGAAGTTTCGCTGCCACTATTTTTCCTCCTTGTCACATACTAAAGTCTCTGAAGTAAACAGACATTTCACTCCAAGATGCTTACACAAAATATGTAACAACACTATATTCTGCCTTATACTACAACTGTGTTGGCAGTGTTACTTTTATTACGTTAAGAACAAAGATAGAGTAGGATCAAACAAATATTCTTAGCAAAGCAGTTTTTAAGCAAAGTTTAAAAATCAACTGCAAGAAGGTTGCCTTAGCAGCCTTTTAATAGACCTAGAATTCTGCCGGCCTCTTTCATTAGCAAGGGACTGATTCCCAAAGTATTATTACACCGAAATACAAACTGCTGGCATTCTTCTCTGGCATGCCAGCAATGATGCCGCTGGTTCATTCCAAATATGACAACTGCTGTTTTGCATATAATGAATAATCCTACACATAATTGTTCACTTACTGTGGCTCGTTCAAATCAGGCCAGAGTTAGCAGCAGCTAAAAGTTATCAGACTATGGGATATTAAATGATGTAATGATTAACATCTTTTCACTCCAAAAACCTGGGGATTGCAGCCTGCAAGCCTCTCATCTCTACCTATTCCTCCAACTCACACGAAAAAGCACTTTTTTGCATACTGTAAAATCTAGCTAGAACCTAGAATTAGACATGTGACAGCAGGAGGAAGACCAGTTGGACTTGCATATGCTGCATTGCAGGCTTGGAGGAGAGCAGGGAAGGAAAAGATGGGGTTTATTTCTAAGTCTATACAACCTACTGTAGATTAACCTAAAGCGAAACTCAGCCCTTCATCACCAGCCATTTATTAGATGTGCCTTAGTTGGAATAGCCAAACTTTAAATATCATGTAAATGTTTGTCCAGAGATTAGAATATATTAATGAGGACTGGTAAGACCAATTATGTACATCATTATCTAATTAAATACATGCATTCCCTGAAAAAGTGTTTCAGTAGTTTCTTGTGGTTATTTTGCCCATGAGTTCCACACAAGTACAATGATGTTGTATGTGCAAATACCGCAGGCAAGTTTGTCACAAGACAAATGTTTTAAAATGCAACCAGTGAATAAAATGTCATTAAAACAACAGATGTAAGAAATGTAAATGAGAAAATGCAAAATTGTTCAATAACCAAGGAAAGCATCAGCGTAAGGAAAGGCTTAATGCAGGCAGCCACAATAGATTGTATTTACTTGTTTCCTTGCTGGTAGCATTGTAATAATGGTGATGATGTTCAATATTAAATCATTTTTTACACCTATGCACCATATCTGAAAATAAACATGACACTGCAGAGGATGAAGTCAGGTGCCATTGAAAGGCACTGAACACAGGCTGAGAGAGTTGGGCTTGTTCAGCCTGGAGAAGGCTCACAGAAGACCTGAAGAAGACAAGAAGTCTTGAGAGCGACTCTTTACCTAAAGGAGGAATGGCTTTAAACTGACAGAGAGGAGCTTTAGATTAAATATTAGGCAGAAGTTCTTCATTGTGAGGGTGCTGAGGCACTGGCACAGGGTGCCCAGAGAAGCTGAGGCTGCCCCATCCCTGTCAGTGCTCAAAGTCAGGCTGCAAGCAGCTTGCAGCAACCTGCTCAAGTGGAAGGGGTCCCTGCCCATGGCAGGGGGTTGGAATTGTAGGATCTTTAAGGTCCCTTCCAACCTAAACCATTCTGTGATTCAATGAAACCGAAAAGTTTGATTTAATGAAAACAAGTATTCCCCTCTGAGGTGATTTGCCTCATGTGGCACATGTTAGAAGCTTTGCTCCACTGTCAGTCATCTGTCCTCCAAATTTATTCAAATACCTTTTGTAACCAAGAAATGACCACGGATTTCATATTTTAGGTGAGCAGCAGGAAACCAATACCCACTGCAGACAGTGCAGAAAATCCTTTGGCCTGACTATATTCAACTCAAATTAAGAATCCCTTCAGAGATCTCTCAAGAATTCAAGTCTTCAGTTTTCTCTCAAGCATCACTGTAACGAAGCAGAGCATCGCAAAAGCTTCAGCAGAATAAGAATCAACTCATCCCAAGTGCCCCATAGGACCTGTGTTGACAAGATCATGTAAATACCATCCCTTTCCTGGCTAAATCTCCACCCAACAGCTTTCACTGTACTAGTCCACAGAGCACACATGCTTTGCTAAGACTCAGTCTTTTATTTTTCAGTGGTTATCTGGAATAGACAAAAATCTGTTCACACTTTCTCCAGAGAACCAGCTCCAGTCACTGCAACAACTACTGAGGGTAAAAGGAAGACTGCTCATCTGATTCCTTAACTGACCAAAATGAGGTCTATTCAATTAATTCCCTTTTAAAAATGCCTACACTGCACTGAAAACTATAACTCTATTGCATGGAGCACCGAAAACCTCTCAAACTGCAAGAGAACCTTCAAGGAAGAATACTGGGGGTTTGGGTTTTGTTACTTTGCGCTGCTATGGGGAGGCCCTTTACTAACAGGAGTGGGTGGTTTGGGGTTTGTTTTGTGGCTTTTTTAAGAACAGTTCTGAATCTTAACTGTATACCTTAAGCTCAAAGAAAAGGGAAAATTCACACCAAAAGGACAAAACTTACTGTTAAGCATCAATTTATCTGCTAAGTTAACTGGAACATGAGCTTTGCTGCACAGAAATAAGGTATTGAGATAAACCAGTGCAAAGCCACAACAGCTGTCATCTCAAACGAGTCCTTTCCCAGCATGGGATGGGGTCTGGTGTCCAAACATCCTCATTAGCATGTCTCAGGTGCAGAAGATCTTGTATTCTGTCAGCAAACAGAAGCTACGTATCAATTGTTGTCTGTTCCTTGTAGCATCTACAATTCTCTGATGCCAGGGGACTGCTTTCCACTCGATTCACAAAGGGTGTTTGGGTTTTATCTCTTCAGAAAAGGCAAAATGGTAAACTAATGAGAAAATCTTGAACAGAGACTGCAAGAAGCCAGTATACTCTTGAAGAAGATCGATGTAGCCAAACAAAACCAACTAGGAGACTGTCATGGAGATAATAAAAGCTGGCAAGCTTCTCCCCGACTCCAGCTGCCCTTCAGTGACGTGAGACAGTTCTCATCTTTTCTCAAGACAGCGCCAGTTACACATCACTGCTTTTGAGTGCCAGCCTCATTAAAGTCTACATTGGTACCAGCTCCTATAGCCAGTGCAAGATTAATATTCAAACTTTGAGTGAGAAGATTGTCACAGTTGCTCCACCAGAGTTTGCATACAAGGAAAACAAGTGTTACAGAACAGGAAAATTACATTAACTGTGTTCGCAAATTGCTGCTCTGAGCGCTGCATACTAATGTATTAATATTTGTTTTTAAAATAAGCATCTGCTACAGGAAGACTGGAAGAGAACATAAAAGCTGATGCTACCCAAAGTAACATGATAGTTCAGGAAAAGGAAGGCTCCAGGTCACCTGCATCTGTCCACCACTGTAAGATAACAAGGACATTAAAACTGAACCTCATGAGGCAAGACCAAAGGAAAGGCCTTTCACAAGTGACTGGAACTAAGCATAGCTTGGAAACTGTTTTGGAACCAAACTTGTGTTACTGTACTTAAGTACTTAAAACAGATTGAAGCCAACTCTTGATTACATAGCAGAGTGTACAGGGGGAAAAGAGAAATCTTCCTTCTTACCACCAGACAAAAGATTCCTGGGCATCAGTCAGCAGTGGATACTGGAGTTGGAGACAGATGAGAATTGTCCCTCCTTCATCACCTCCTTCAGCCCAGCAGCAAAAGCAGCAAACACATGTGCAAAGAGCACATGACCGTAAGCTGACAAAAAAGCTGCTAAGCTAACTGATGGCAAATCTGACCTTGTTAAACCGCTTGGCAAGAATTTAAGATAAAAATTATCTTTTTAAGGAGCATGATTCTCATGGATACCCATTAAACTTTAGGAACAGAAACCCACAATAGGGCGCAGCCTGGACACTGGCAATAGAAGAGTGATGTGCATCTGTAATACCAATGAGAAAATTATTCTGGGGATTGAATAGAGGAACATACAAAGTATAAACCAACTTCTTTACTGTTTAATAACATGCTGAATGCTCCCAAGCTCTCTGAGAGAAAAAGCCCTTTAAGATCATCATGTGCTGCATTTGTTTCAGAAGCCTCATTTCTAAATGTGTGAATAGATAAATAACAGAAAAGTTTAACACAGAGCAGTGCTAAATTCTTGACCACCATCTTCTCAGTCATTAGGACAGGGCTATAATTCAGCCCTGGTCCAAGTAAAAACACCATGATTCAGTCCTACTAAGTCTTATAACTCACTTTTGTCTTTTTAATGTCATTTATGCTGAGTGGAAGGAGAGACTGCCAATTTGAATGATTCACATATACTTACATGTATTACTCAAAATAGTAATATATTATCTAAAAATAGGTTACAAATTGTAACGCAGAATTCCAAGCTGAATACTGACATTTGCTCAATTTCCCCCCATAAAAAACACAATTCAGTTGCTCTTTCAGTTTTATGTAAAAGTTGTAATTACTTTTTAGCAAACCCAAAAGCAATTTATCATTTAAAGCAACACTACTGAGATTTTACCTGTTGCCCCAAAAATTAACTGTTCCAACATACTAAATTCTTTCCTTGATAACGCATGAATGAGCTTTTATAATGACAAGCCTTAAGGCCAGCAAACTGCTACCACAGATACCACTCCTGCACCTAATGTCATTGGAGAGATGGAGAACAGCAATGGAATTTACAATTCCGTGGCCAAACTCACATGAATTTACCACAGCACAAGTTACTTTACATTATTCTGAATCAATTCTGTTTTTCTTAAAAACAAATGTTGAATAAAACCCTAGCAATAGAAAAGCCAGACCCATAATTACCCTTTCCAAGGGCGGGAATGCTTTGCAACAGAGACAGATGATTTCGCTTCATATGCTGCACTTGCCCTTGTATAAAAAGTTCTGATGCCATCTTATTGCATGGGATTTTAACTTGCTTGTTTGCATCTGTTGTCACATTTTTTGAGCTGTGTGGCTGCTGAAGAGGAAAAAAAAATGTTTAGGCTTCGAGATGGGAGCAGATTTTGCCCATTTATCATAATAATCCTCTCAAATGGAATGCAGCTATTTTCTCATTAAGAAAAATTTGAAGTGTAACATGATTTTACTGCTCTGCAGTCAACAAAGACAAAATGAAGCATTCCTTAAAAATGGAATAATGCCTCTAGACCAATAAAGGTCACAGCTACCTCTAAAATGTGATCAGTGGCCTTTAGTCTCTGAATAAACCTGCCCGTGTGGACAGCTAATTGGAATAACCTGGGCTCAGCCAAATAAAACAACCTTCTACAACTGTATAAGAGCTGCAAGACCCAAGCTGAGCATCAGATTAATATTTCCTGCAATGGTCTTCTCATGAATCTGACCATCAGTTGCTTTAAAATAATCAGATAATGTTTATTTTGCACACACACTCCACTTATATAATTGGCCTCCACATGCTCAGGAGGCATTGAAGACTCTTCTTAGAAACAAATGTTTAAATACAAAACCAAACCAGAAATCAAATACTAGGAAGAGTTTTGTTATCAGCTTAAAGTAGATAACTTCCTTGTAAAGAAACCATAACAGAGTTCCTGCAAACCTCTTTCCTCCCCTTGCACCCATCAGTTGAGCCATGGCAATTCTGTGGGCTCCCTCAGTAAAGCTGTCCCATTTGCACATCATTCCATACCAGGCAGGATGCTCTCTTTGGCTGCCAGTACCATAGAGCACTACAATTTCCTTTTTGGAGTCTCTTATCTCTTACCCTGTGCTATACCATGAAACTGATTTCCCTCTCCAGTAGCTCCTGTTGGCACAGTGTCTGAAGATCGAGCTTGCTAGGAGATATATGATAGAAATATCTAGACAATATCACCATCTTTCCCATCGCTTACATCACAGAATCACAGAATAGTTTGGGTTGGAAGGGACTTTAAAGCTCATCCGGCTCCAACCCCCTGCCATGGGCAGGGACACCTTCCACTACAGCAGGTTGCTCCAAGCCCCGTCCAACCTGCCTTGAACGCTGCCAGCGATGGGCAGGGGCAGTTTCTCTGGGCACCCAGTGCCAGTGCATCACCACCCTCACAGGGAAGAACTGCCTAAGATGTAATCTAAATCTACACTGTCAATTTAAAGCCACTCTCCTATGTCCTACCCCCACACAGCCTTATAAAAAGTCCCTCTCCGTATATCCTGTAGGCCCCTCTTCATAGAATCATAGAACAGTTAGGGTTGGAAGGGACCTTAAAATCATCTAGTTCCAACCCCCCTGCCATGGGCAGGGACATCTCCCACTAAACCATGCCACACAAGGCTATGTCCAACCCGGCCTTGAACACTGCCAGCAGATGGAGCATTCACAACTTCCCTGGGCAACCCATTCCAGTGCTTCACCGCCCTTACAGTAAGGAATTTCTTCCTCAGATGCAAGCTGAACTTCCCCTGTTTAAGCTTGAACCCACTACCCCTTGTCCCATCACTACAGTTCCTCATGAAGAGTCCATCCCCAGCATCCCTATAGGCCCCCTTCAGATACTCCACGCAGCCTTCTCTTCTCCAGGCTGAACAGCCCCAACTCTATCATCCCATCTTCATAGGGGAGGTGTTCCAGTCCCCTGATCATCCTCGTGGCCTCCTCTGCACTTGTTCCAACAGTTCCATGTCCAGTTTATGTTGAGGACACCAGAACTGCACACAATATTCCAAATGAGGTCTCACGAGAGCAGAGTAGAGGGGCAGGATCA
>JASSUY010030244.1:38581-69405 GCA_032466535.1 Forpus xanthops
AGCTCACCTCAAATGCTGTAAAATGTGGGGTGCAAGGAGGCACCCTCACATTAGAAGTCTGATTTGACAATGGAGTCAGTAAGAAATTGAACTACTTTTCAAGTCTGCCATGTCTATCTCATGACAAACTCAGGAACTAAGTAAAATCAAATGTGAACCTGTAGCTACCAGGGAAGTATCTGCCTCCTCATTAAAGATGCAGGTAAAGAAGCTTGAAGACTGTAGCAGTAAAAGGAGCATATGCAACACAAACATATTTCATAGACACTTCATTACCTTCAACAATTTTCAGATCCTTGCTTATTGTGTGTGTACAAATTTGGAGCTCTGCCTGTACTCTCCAAACACAACAATGCTCTCAGCTGCTCAGTTTCATTAATCAGCACATCAACCTTTTTTATTAGTGACTTTTACACAAAAGAAAGTGGCCCCTGTGGGCCATTCAAAGCAGATATTAAACTGTGATCTCCCGTGCACCTGCTGTCCCAATTATACATGAAATACAAGCTTTTCATCTCACAGGTAGCCCTCCTGAAGCTACCCATCTGAGCTCACAGGCAAAGGCAGTGGTGAACAGTCTGACCAGGTGAGGCAGTGCCTGTATGGAACAGTCACAGAACTGCTGGAAGCAGCCAATGTAACTGTATCTGTAAACTATCCAAGGGAAGTTTTAGCTTCACTTAAAACCATGAACATTCAAACCAAAGCAGTATAACACAGGCATATTGACACCACACCTACTTCGAATGTTACCCAATGGCTCTGAAGCTTCTTTCCCTTCACAAGGGAGACTCCCCAGCCAGATGCAGTTTCTTCCAAAACTCACCACATCTGACTCCACATATAATGCTAATTCTCCAAGGAAATTTCAGGCACTCTTTTTTTATTTAAAGACTCAACCATGCATGACATGCTGAGTTTACAACATGCAGGCAAAACTTAGAACCAACTTTGCCAAAGGATGTCAAAATCAAGTCAACTCCTGCTGAGCACACAGAATCACAGAGTGGTTTGGACTGGAAGACACCTTAAAGATCATTCAGTTCCAACCCCCTGTCACAGGCAGGGACACCTTCCACTAGACCAGGTTGCTCCAAGCCCTGTCCAACCTGGCCTTGAACACTGCCAGGGATTGGGCAGCCACAGCTTCTCTGGGCAACCTGCACCAGAGCCTCACCACCCTCACAGGGAATAATTTCTTCCTAATGTCTAATTTCACTCTCCCCTCTGTCAGGTTAAAGCCACTCCCCCCTGTCCTGTGCCTATAGGCCCTTGTAAAAAGCCCCCAACATGTCATTTAACAGCTTTGCTCCTTCATATTAGGAATTGTTCCCCTACTCTGGGGCTTAGATATGAATCACTGTGATGGGTTTTCTAACCACTTATTTTACAATTTGTCTATTCAGGAAGCTACTTGGTTAATACTGAGTCATGATCATGGCAATACAGGAGACTTCTACCCCATGGATTACGATGGTGGCCAGGCTGTTCTCATTTATAAGCCTCAACCATTTCAGCTCCTTAATTCTTATGACAGCTTGTTCTCTCCCCATCTGCCACTTCCCTCCCCTCTGTGCTAGGGGAGAAATTAGACACCAAAGGCAAAGCATACTTTGCTCTTTAAGCTTTCAGTAACCCTTAAAGATACATGTATGCCACTGACTGGGACAGTACTTATTCCCAAACTACATATTTTTTAAATGCGTACACACACACACATTTACACATCTTAGTGAAAAAGATATAAATGATAAAGGACATATTTCTGGCATAGTAAGCACCAAATGATATTTTAAAGAATAAAACTACTCCTGAAGCAAAGTTCATGTAATATGCCCACAGAGAAATAGTACTGCTATTCAGTGATCAACTGGAGACAGACTTTATGCATCCATACAAGAATACAAATGCCTTCATCAATGTTTTTCATCTGGCATGAAAAAAACTGAAGACATGAAGTAGCTGGTATAATCCCTGTCTCCAACACAATTATTTCTGATCCTCACTTACACAAATACTCAATTCAGATTCAGACCTTGTCACAGTGGTCCAAGGCATGGTTCAGAACAGGCAATTGGTTTAGAGTCTAATTACAAGCTTTCTTTGCTACAAATGATAGCCTTTGGTTGTACAGCGAAGGACTTCTCTTTGCAAACCCATAGTAGGGCTACACAAGAAAGAAAGTGGTCACATGGAAAGTTAAGGAAAAGCCATGGGTTGCTCTCCTCACCTTCACACATTCCCCCAAAAGCAATAAAGGTTTGCTTCCCTACTTACCTTGCTGTTGCAGTTTGTAGTCTGTGGAGTATGCCTTGCCTATGATATTCCACACAGGCCTCAGACAACCAAAAAGTCCCTCAAGAAACCCACCACTCCCACTGCCTGATCTGTTGAACTGGACTTTAACATCATCCGCTCCACTGTTGCTCTCTCCATCCATAGTGTTCCTGTTGCCCTGAGAAATGGGTGTTTCAGGCTCATCCTGCTCTCGCAGCTGCAGCACACTGTTCTCAAATTGGTCCCTAGAGTCCTCGCTGATGCTGGTCAGCACTGCTGCAGTGACTGGGCTGCTCACGTTTTCAATGAGGTCTGCCTGCAGCAAGCCCTTCTCACGCACATCCTCTATGAGCTCAGGAGATGGGTGGTTTCCAGCAGGTGCATGTTCATCGTGTAACCTACTATAGTCTTTATCTTCACAGAAAGCTTTGCTGATCGAGTTTGGAGAGGAAGACAAGCTCAGGCGCTCCTGAGTACTGGCCATGACGCAGTGAGTGTGCATCAAGGAGATGGACTGAGCTGGTACTTAGAGAATGAGTACAACACAATTCAGATGTGACACATGTAGCCAGTACCTGAAACGAGAGGATGAAGAACAACTTTCACATTTTCATGTAAGTATTCTCACTATGTGCACTTTCACCAAGGTGAGCTGATAATTAACCAGACATTCCAAACAACTGCTGATACTTAGTAAGTAATTACTGCCCTAAAAGAAGCAAATAAATTATTCCAACAGAAACTCCACTCAGATTATACTCTTGGTAACTTATGACATGAATTACTTGGTAAACAAACACAAGTTTTGAACAAAAGCCTAAAGGTCAAAACCATGAAAATGTGTTTGCAGCAAAGAGCTATTTCTTCAAGATTAATACAGCATTTATCAGACTCAAGCTGGGCCCTAGATGTTTCCCTGCTCAGGTATGGTTTGAGCCCAGTCACTGTTTCTGGGTCTGGCACAGTCCACAGGTTCAGGATTCCTCTTCAAACCCTGGAGACAAGGCATTAGAAAACCAAAGCACAGTGACACAGGTACCTTGAGTCCATCAAGAGATGGTTTGGAGCTGTCCCCTCAGAGCCCTACCCAGTTATAACCATACTGATCCTTAAGGTATTTTAATCCTTTCAACTTCAATGTAGCAAGGTATGTTACACTCTCTGACCACGAAAATGTCACCCTCCTGAACAACTTGGAAGACTTGGAGAGCTTACAGGAACAATCTTCTCCAATCTCCCTCCTTCAACAAGCCTGAAGAGCATCTCCTCACACTGTTCTCTGCTTTCTTCACGCATGAAATTCCTGGTAGGTTGCATATTACAGCTGGTGTCCCTTTTAAAAAGTCTACCCAGCTCTTGCTACATGCTCCAATGAAAGATCCTTTTTCCACTATACAGCATAGCACCAAATTTCTACAGCGCCAGGGGTCACACTGCAAAAGCTGCCGACAGCCAAAGCACATTCCAGGGGTACAGCCACTTCTGAAATAAGAATCTGTAGCTTTGCACCAGGAGTAATCAAGCACCTTCAGCCTGTAGCATGAAACACAGTCCAATTTTGAATTCCATATGAGGTTGAAAGGGAGGAAAAAACTCAGTATTAACAGAAACTATTTTGTTAAAAAGCAAGCACAGTTACACTGGTGCAAAGTCCCAGGCTCTGCAAACAGCCACTGAATGGAAGAAAGAAGTGGCCAGACAGCACACAGCCAATTGAAAGGGAACAGCTCAGCCCCATAACTTCTCAAGATGAGGTCACTACAGAGATGAGAGATAAATCCTTTAGCCAGGTGTATGGAAAGCTCACACCCTGGGCTTTAGTCCCTCTCCAACAGCAGAAGCAGCAAACGGGAACAGCCAGGAGCCTCTTATGTTCCCATATTTCTGCCTGATCACATGGGATATGCACAAAAGGCTGTAAACTTTGTTCTTTAAAAGGAAGCAAAATAGCAAGTGAGATAAAAATTGTAGCACAGTCCATACTAGTAAAGGAGCTGACTTAGACTTGTACAGAAAGTTCAAGAGTTGCTTATTCCTGACCTACCTGTAATCAGCACTACAATAACTGATTTCCAGCACGGGAAGCTGTAGGGGGACCACAGTAGTGTGAGTATGGTTACTAGTAGTAACAGTTACATGATCATAGATTTTGTTGTTAAAAAAAAAAAAAAAAAAAAAAAAAAAAAAAAAAAAAAAAAACCAAAAAACAAAAAAAACCAGCAAGAAGTTTCAGATCTAAACAGAACTTCAGACCTAAAGAAATACCAAACCAACTCCAATCCACCATTCCTGGGCACTGCCCTGCTCATTTCCAAAAGAATGAGAGAGACAGGAGAGTCTTTGAACAAAAATAATGAGACCAGTGCCCCTACAGAGAAATCTGCTTTTCATAACATCTCATTAAGCAACATAAACAAAACAGCATTCTGTTTTCCTTCCAAGAAACCTCAGAGTAAGAGGCAAAACAGGAATTTGAGGTAATGGTGTCACAAAGTATCTCAAATTTAAATAGATGGTAAATGCATTGAGGATTAAATCAGACTTAAAGGATAAAATTTTTTTGTTGTTACATGACTCTCAGAGTACAAGAACAGTCTAGGATTTAGCTTTTAGCTTTCTATGTAGTTTTCAGACCTGGGAATGCTTGATTGTGTAGATTTAACAGGGAAAGAACAGCTTCTCCTGTACATATTCCATATTTTCCTAGTTTCTAAATGGATCAGCAGCAGCATGTGGGTCTCCTCCTCTCCCCATGCATTTCTCAGTATTGCCTGGAAAGTTAAGTCCCTCTCTTCTATCCTGCTCCTGAAGCACCACAACATATATATATATATATTCTGCTGTTAACAGTTACTACACCACTCTGACCCTTGGTTCACTTCTACTCTGATATTATTTGCCCTAGAGAAACCTACTTCCCTCCATGACTGGGGCTCAGCCCACGGCGCACAGAGATCCCCCTCTTTGATCTCAATAAAAACAGGATTTAGGAAATCTTGGATGTTCCAAATAAAAAGTCTTGACAGTGCCCTGCCATATTATATGCCACTGTATGCGCTTCAGGGGAAGAGGAGGCACGCAAAAGTTATACAACTATTTTCAAAGTGTCATGATACAGCCTTATTGAGGTACTCACATCAGCAGACTGAGTTTTCAGAGGCGTAGCAACTCACTGTTTTGAGAGCATGAGACAGCAGCCTTCATTGAAAATAACTTCACATCAAGACAACTTGAAGCGGTCCAGGTACACTATGGGGGGTAGAGGGCAGCTTCTGCCACAATGCATCAATGCTGACTTATTGAGGAAATTTAATTTTTTTTAATTATCTTCCATTACAGTAAAGTCTACAATGTGCAACCTCTTGTCTTAGCAAAGTTTGATCTGACACAGACAAATCAGGTTGTCTTTGACCTTGCCATCTCTTCAAGCAAGGGATGAAGAACATGCATCAAGCTTTATCGTCATGCCTCCCCATCTCTTTTGGTGAGAATACCAAAGATATGTCTGCGTGTGTTCATGTTGAACTCCTCCCAGTAAAAGAAATCTTACTTCCCTTAGATGAAAAGAAAAAACATTTTCTTGAAAGTATCATTATAAATAGACTGTTTCTCAGCTATAATGTTTATGATCTGTATATGCCTCCTTGTACAGCAAAGACTGTAGTCAAGCAGTGTTCTGTTTCTATCTCAGCACTGTTTCTGCTGTAGCAGCCTTCGAGTCTAAAGCTGAATACTGTGTGGAGGAAGATTGTGTGCATATTGAAGATACTCAGATTTCACAATGTGCTGCTGCACAAGCAGACTTCAAGGCAGAATCTCTGAACTATTTTGATGAGTTCATGCACTCTGAAGCTAACAAATTTATATCTATAAGGAAATTAGAGGCTCAATGTAATTTTGTATGACCACAACTTCTTGTAAATTTTTCCATTTCCAGGGCAAAGCGTTCTTCCAGGCAAACTCCCACCATGCCCAAACAAAAGGAGCACAACATGCGCCTCTTCCAGTAAGAGCTGAGACTGCACCTCAATACATCAGACAGCCCGAACTGCAGTTTAAAACTACTAGAAAAGTGACAGCTTACCCAAATCAGCACCAGAGCAGGTGAATAAGTTCTCATAAGGTATGTTGCTTGATACTGTGTCTGCTAGTAAGTGTTCTCATATACACAGAGAAACCAAAGCCCACTATTTATGACTGTGTCAAAGCAATGGTCAGGTCTGAAGATGTGTCAGAGTTAAAAAAATACAAGAGCCATAATGGAAGTTTAATCTTTAAAGAGCTGTGCTAAAAATAGAGTAGCAAATCACAATTCCAGATACAGCACACCAGACTGTTAGTAAAGGTTGCATAAGTACAAAGCGGTCACCACCCAGTTTCCCAATAGCACTAATGTCTAGTAATTTTATTTTCCTTGAAGCATTAGCTCCTATATTACCCAGTCAAGCATATTCTATGCTTGCACTTCCAATATACAAATGAAAAAAAAGCAGCTGTCTGATCCACGATTAAGGGCTGAAAAACAGCAGCTGGCAGAAACTAACCAGCTGATACATGGCAAATATCAAGGGCAGAATAAATTCCTGTCCATATCACTATTTGCATTCGAGCCCTGAAGTTCCCTGGATTTTTCCTGGTACTCACTGTGATTTCCTTCTGGCTCCATTAGGTACAGCAAAGTAGCAATGCCTTTCTGCACTGGTAACACAAGGGTAATCTACATATGTATCATCTCAAGACCACTGAAATACTCCTGGCTTAGGATAAAACTTCAAACTGGTTTAGAATCTAACAAAAATACAAAGAGTATGCTTATAAAGTATATTTGTCTTACTACACAGATCTTGCAGCTTGTTATCCTGCCCCTTGTGATTATCTTTCCACTTCTACAAGGAATTTTTACAACTGGTTGACACACAGTCCTCTTCCATCTCTTAACCTTCCACACTCTACGTCAGCACAGGAAAGCACTGAGTGTTGCTAAGCTGGCAAGTACCAGCTTTTGCTGTCACTTCTGACCTTTGTGTTTTGAAATCACATGATTTTATTACAAAGGATTCTAATAAACTCTTTATTTTCCTGGTCTCCTGGTGAGGAAAGTGCTGTATGAGTGGATCTCATACTCCCTTTATGCCACACTTCTATGGTTTACATTACTTGGAATAAATGTTTGTGTTTTGCATGGTTGTTTTGAACACAAACTGTAATATCAGATTTACAACTAGAGAATGAGTTACACATCATCAAAATGCAGCCTCTCTGTTTTCAGAGGATTTGGTTTAGGTTTCTGGTTGGGATTTTTTTCTTCCCCTTCTCCAGGAAGGGGAACAGCTTGGGTTGGTTTTTAAACAATCAGCCTCTTGATCTCAAGACACAGTACTCCTCCAGAGAAGCATGTTTCTTGGGCATCACAACACATACCCCACCTCTCCCCTGCATGAATGCTCAGCTACAATCCAGCATAATTTTTAAATATTATAATTATGACATTGTCAAAGCATAACTTAATTATTACAAAACAGTTAAAATGCTTCACCTGACTCACTTGAGATTTTCTGTCACTACACAGCTCTGAACACATCTGCACATGTACCCTAACCTACTCTACAAGAAAACAGTGGATTTACCTGGGAATCCTCAAGTGTTATAACACTTTTTTTTGTGCTTTACCTTGTTTCTTTCTTGTTGTCAAATAAATACTACTTTACTCTGTCCCTCCTGCAGAATACTAGCTGGAATATGTACTTCAAATTCCTTTCTCCAGTAATTATTTGGATGTCACTTCAACATAAGGTGAGTAACTTCTGCAGACACCAAAATCATCACCTGAGCTACGTAGCAGCAAATCCTCAGGGGGTCCACAGTTGTCAAGATCAAGCTAAAATGTTAACAGAATATTTTAACGTGACCATTGGCATTAAGCTCATGAGAGCACAGACATGTAACAGCTGTGCGTAGGTATGTCCATATTATCACAACAGAAGCTTGAACTAATGTGTCTACTGATTTAAATTAGCCTTTATTTGATATATCCTAAGTTTGGGAGACATAATTTTTGGCAAAAAAGTTATTTTACAGTTGTAATATATTTTTATCTGTCACTGTGTCAGTGAGAAAGAGAATTATGTCCAGCTTGCTGGTCTGAATCCTTTCTGACAATGACAAAAATAGTACAGTCTACCAGCCAAGAAATATTCATAATGGCTGAATTCAAGCTCTGTGCACAAAGCCAGCTGGAGGTTTGCTATGCACCTTATCTATTCCAACTAAGCCTGTTAGAGCAGAAATAAGTGGCACCTAGACTACAGATTAAGAAGAAACCATACCACACCAGAATGACAGGTTCATCTATCCCTATTTCCTATCTCCAGAACCTAAGGAAAGGATCTGCGAGCAGCAAAACATCACTAGTGCAGTGCCATCCATGATCTGCAGCTCACAGACTTCTCCATCAGCAGCACACAGGGGTGTTTTTACATTCTATAGCCCATAGAGTATTGCTCCTGTGCAAACGTGTCACAGAATTTTTTTAAGCAGAACACTTTGGCAACCACTCTCCTGTGGCAAGGAGTTCTGTAGCCTTACTGTATGCTGCATAAGGTTAACACCAACTATTCTCCACTTTGCAGCTCTCATCCAATTCCTTTCTTCAAACTACCAGTTGGTCACCATTTCAATGACACCTGAACCCTTATTTATCTTCTCAGGGCCAGCTGTGGTTTTATCAACTCTCTCATCCTGCACTCCAGCATCTTTTCTCAAATCTAAAAATCCCCACTCCACCTTCTCATTCACCATATGAAAGCTACTCTGTATCTTTAATCACCTCTCTACATATTTTCCATTTCTCCTACTCCCCCAACTGTAAGGTGATATAAGACCACAGACAGAATCCCCTATGTGGGCACACCACAGGAATGTACAAAGGCATAATGATAATTTTTGTTCTTTGTTGCTTTCCTAATGTTTCCTGTAATGCTACTTGGTGTTTAAGCCTGCTTTGTGATGCTGAGCTAACTTCCATGGATCTCTTACAACCTTTAGACATCTCTCCTGAGCACTAAAAGTTAGGTCAGAGACCAATTCCTACATATAGGATGTTAAGATTAAATTGTATTTAATCAACAATAAATCTGACTAATGTTTTATCATCCAAGTTCACAAAAGCTTTCCAGTAGTCTCTACCATTCTCTTACATGCTTATTATCCTCAACACCTTCCTTCTGTAGTCCCACAGCCTAAATGCTCCTGCTTCAGAATATTCCTACAAAATCAAGACAAGGGACAAAAAGGTGGATAAAGTATGAATAGCGCCATACCTGAAGTAGAGCCATATGAGAACTCCTTTTAGAGAAAAATGTTTCAAAGTTATTTTAGTACCTGCTTAGTTTCTGTAAGTCCCTGGTAAGTATTTTTGCCAATACTCCAACCGAGTGTATCAACCAGGTCCCTTTTCTTACATGCTCTTGACTCCTCCAAAGGAATTTAATAGATTCACCTTAATAGACCTGAGTTGACTCTTATCCCCCGCATGAAAAGTGTGCATCTGCTCTGGCTCTCAGCACAGGAATGGATTTCTACCTCCACAAACACTAAGCAAATATTTAACTAGGAAATCCTTCAACATACAAATTTGTGGGGGGTGGAGAAGTGGTGCTTGAATTGGAAAAAGAAATCAAGCACCTACTTTAATTTTCAGCACAAGGAACAAACAAAGCAGGGGAAAAAAACAAAACCACCTCTACAAACAACACAGACAAAGAACCAAACTGCCCTTGATCCTGTTTCAGAAGACCTCTTCAGCTGATTTCAATGGAAGCAATCTGGATTCCCATTCCACCTGCTAGCCATCTATGCAAGGTGCAGTTTGGGAACTAAGCGCCTTACGTAACTGCATATTTTCAGCCCTACATACATAAATGCTTCCTCTATCATGCAGAAGATATTTTTGGATCTGCTAAAATGCTACTGTGTTCTTCCAGGGCTTTGCATTCTTCTGCTCAGAAATTGCATAATCTGATGCCATAGGAAATAAGTGATGTTGCATAATGATTCTTCTATTCACTGCAGGATTTTGATGCTCTGCATTTCTGGGGCACAGTGGCCCTTCTCTGTGTTCCTGACTTTAGGTCCTTGGTTTTTGAAGAAAGGACAATCCATCAGCTACATGCCTTTGGGGGTGTGGGAGGAGTAACAAACCAAGGACCATCTTACACTGTACTGTTACAAGAATTTCTCTTCACAAAAGTCAGTTTAACTCTGCACACCCATTTGCTACTTCTGTTTTCCCTCATCCTGGTTGTTTGCGTGCCTTGAGCTACGAGCATAAAGCACCGAGAGTTTCATATACAATATCCTGATGTTAAATTGTCCACTGATACTGTCCATCATGGGTTCATCAATACTACTGTAAAACATTTAGCTCATATAAAAGACAGACTAAACTCTGACTAGCTTTCCATATTACTGAATTACTACTGGAATCTGTCTTAGCTTAAAATTTAAAAATGACTTTAAGTTACATTGTCCTCTTTCATCTTTCCAGTTGTCTTCATAGTATGAAACATTTACAGTCCAGTCACAGACTTCAGGCTCTGCTCTGTTCTTCTCTCTTCATCCTTCAGAATTCTGCACTTTTTCTCACTTCATTAAAAAGCCACATTATTTTACTAAGTAACAATAATAGGTTAAGGGATTTAAACTCAAATATTTTATAACTACAAATCCCAGGAAAATCTCCAAGTTAAGTTCACAGACACTTCAGAGCCTGTTGACATTGCCACATGAAGCCATTAAAATTCTCCAGTACTACCAATGAACAGTATCTTGTAATTTCCCCCACTTCCAGAACTGAAACATCGTATTTTCCTCCAAGGAGTAACGTTAAGATTAATTAACATCTGAAAGATCTTTGAGGATGAAGATCAATATCAAAGTGCTATTTTCAGGAATCCAGTGAATGAATCAAACTCACACTTTAATTCATGTGAGGCATCAGCCTGGTCTCAGGTAAATTCACTCACATGCTTGTTCTTGCTTTTGTAGTAGATATGAATTATTCAGTACTTGCAAAGCACACACAGCTATACACATAAACTTCTCAGTACTAACAGCTTACATGCTTCATACCTAGTATTAAAGTAATAAACAACTATTCACAAAAGTACAAAAATTACTGGGGTTTTGGCCTCTATCAAAACTATATGGGAGAGTGTGTGCACCTGATGCAAAGAGGGCAGTTGAAATCCAGCTGGCAGACCTCTCAGATGAGAAATAACAGTAGTATTAAGTTGTATTTAGCAAGCACCATTCATGAGCAAAGAGGATTACTCCTTGAGAGAGAAGCAAGCACAATGACTTGCTCAGGAGCCTCTCTTAAGCCTGTAGTACTGACACAGCGTTAAGGGGTTAGAGCAACATCTGAGAGGCGTGATCCTCTTCTTAGGCCACTAGAGCTTTACGTGATGGTAACACAATCAAGGTAGCACACACAACACGCAGTCATGGGCTGAGAAGGGGACCCTCCAGAGGCCTGACATCACATGTGCCACCCAACACCCTACAGAAACCTTCTAAAGCAGCAGTCAGGCCCTTGGCTCACCCCTAAATACACCACATTTAGCTACAGTTGATAACCCAACATTTGAGAATCTCCTCAGGCAGATAAGCATGGTGAGGTTTGATTTTCTGTGTTTCAGCAGGAAAGTCACATCTATACATGTGCATCACTGGTTCTGATACCCTCTAGAAGGTATCAGAGTAAGCAGGTGGAGACAGGAGGGACAGGAACAGACAAATATGGTAGGAATGAATAAAATGTCCATGCAGAGAGACCTGCTTTCCTCAAGCCCACTATGCTGGAAAAAGCCCAGCTTCCCACCTACACCCCGTCAGGACTTTCTCCTTCCTTCCCTTATAGCACCTCTCACACTGAGCTAGCAAGAAGAAACAGAACAATTATAGGGTCACAGGAGGATTATAAAAGCCATGTGCTTCACACCAAAAAGCTATTCTTCACCCTGGCCTACACCCAACTGTTGCTAATGCTTTTGAACCCACTCCAATGACCAACTTTTCGGTTTACGCTGCTAACAGGGAAAGAGGACAGAGGTCAAAATGCTTGTTGAGTATTTACAGGGGTGGGAGTAAGTACACACAGTGTTTCTGCTCCCAGCCCACCTTGGTATTCCTGATGCAGCTGCCAACTGCCAATTCAAAACTCAGTCCAAAGGGGATTGTGTTTTAGGTGAAACATTTACTTCCTCCTCCTCCCCAGGACATGAGAGAGACTTGCTGTAATGTCACAAACCCAGCAGCCTAAGCCCCTGCACAGGACATATTTGCCCAGGAGGGATAAAGAAATCCCCAAACAAACCACCAAACAAGAAGATGTCCAGAGCTTGCTGAGTGCCAACTGTCCAAGAGCTTCAGTGCTCTCTGAGGCTGCAGGTGTAAGACTTGCCTCAAGTGACACATTTTGATTCAGAAATGGCTGAGAAACTCACTGGCAGTTGTAAAAGCACCAAGTCTGCTGCTGCTTTCCTCCAAATACAGGACCCCAGGTGAGAGCTTGGCTAAAATGCTTTGTGCACATCAAGGTGTGGGCACCTTCCCCTGCCTACCCTGGCCCCAAGGACCACAGCTGAAGAGGAACCTGCACTGATTTTAATCTGCTCATATGACCAATGTCAAATTTCTTTAGTTTGATACATACAAGCTTTCTTTTAAGACTACTGTCTTGAGGAGTCCTGCTATTTGGAATCCAATCCACACATCAAGACTGCAGAAAGCCTGGAATGGGCACCAGATATGGACAACTCCGGTCTAATCAGTCGCCATCTCACATTTGCTGTAAGAAAGTCACAAGAACATAGGAAATACTGTAAAACCTTTCTCATCCTGCCCCTGCTTAGAGCAGAACCATTTTCTAATAAATTTTAATTGTGAAACAGATTACCTAGGAAGAGATTGACCAATAAATCGCTAGTCAATTTTCTGATCCACTGGAGATAAGCCACTTACCAATCTTTATAATAGGAAACAAAAGAGGAAGGTTAAAAATGCAACCAAAAAAAACCCAAACCCAAATATTTTTAAACACATGTTCACCTATAGCTGAGAAGTGTAAGAGTCCCTACCATATATTCTGTGCTAGAAGTTATTTGCTAATTCCAGGCACAGGGGTCAAAAGGAATGCCAGCTATAAATTTAACTACCTGGCAGCAAGAGACAAAGAGAAATCTGAATTATAGGATCATTCCAGATCAAAGAATCAGACTGAGGCCCAAAATACAGGAAACAAAACTGGTGGTAAAGCAAACAAACAAATAAACCCCCCCACCACATCAAAATCAGGATTTGTGTTTCACAGCTGAGGTCTGCTACAGAAGCAGAGGTTCAAAGGGTTGCCACTCTCTCTGCAAACAAAAGCCTCATACATTCAGGGACACAACAAAAAGGATAGTATCAAAAACTTTCAAAGCACTGGCAACTATCACCTCTGCATACTAGGCCATCCCGGGGTGTCTGTGGCTACACATACACACACACTGTGACAAGTGCCCACACTGGGAGTCAGACCGGCTGAGTCTTTGCGCTTCACCTCATCCATTAGGTTTTTATTTCAAATATTCCCATCATTTCTCCTTCAAAACTATCAATCCAAATATACTCCTCCAGATTCTTCTATTGAACAGATTGTCTATTAGTAAAAATCAGTCTATCCGAACACATCAGCCTGGTATCATCTTTCTCCAGATCAACTTAAAATACTCAGTTTTTCATTTACATGACAGGCATGTGGTTTGATATGATAAAGCTATTGCAGTACCTAAACCACCTCCCCAAAACAAAAAAAGAGCATATGCACTCATTTCATGGGGAGAAAACATGACATCATGCCTCATTCAGCTAAGCAAGAATATGACAAATCTTGCCCCAGTGAACAGTATCTTCTACTCCCAGCTTCCTCATCTATTAGGAAAATTAGGGTGAAAAATTGTGTGTTCAGCACAAAAAAGACAGCTCAAACTCCTATTTTCAATAATAATAATGGAAGAAATTCCTACCCAGCTGACAGGAAGAAAATAACATCTCTTCTTCATCTCAACAATAAAATTCAGCTATTGATTACTGTAATACAACAGAGGAATTGTTTGATTAGACCACAAGAGGAAAAAATTACGACTGCCTAGAAGGCAAAAAATACAGTTCTGCTTCTTTATACTATCTTCAGCAATTCTTATGTCATTCCCTGTGTATTCCATATATATCCATTCTCCATTGCCATTCCCTTCCCCTTTAAAAGGGGGGCACAAGTAGGTAACGTGCAAAATTGCAACTGAAAAATGTCTAGCACATCGACAAGCAAAAGGACAGGCCAGCTATCAGATCTATGTGCAGTGATGGATAAATCCAGGTTTATGTTTCACCTTCCCTTCTTTCAGCATCATTTTTTCCCCAGCCCTTTCACATCACAAATGCAACATCCATCTGTCCTTCTGATACAAACGGTGAAAGGGTAATGCTGACCATTAAGCACACACACACAGACCCACATGCTTAATGAGAAAAAGGCATTTTCATCTAGGTACTCACAAGGATGAAGATTCCCAATGTGATGCTCCATTTTCTTGTTTTAAAAAAGATGGAAGCAAAAAAAAAAAAAAAAAAGAAAAAAAAAAAAGAAAAGGAAGTGTTGCAAAATAAAAGGAAATTCCACCCACACAACCCTGCAGCCTGCTGCAAAGAAGCACCGAAGCGTGCTGACGTCAGGATTCATGAATGGATGTAAATCGGGCTGTTCCCAGATTCGGCGAGCGGGAGCAGGGAGCAGGGGGGCAGCCAATCGGCGTGGGCACCGCCAGCAGCCTTCTGCCACCAAAGAGCTAGGTACTCACTATCCAGAGCCCAGCGCCGAGCTGCCCCAAGGGGCAGGGCCGTGGTGCTGCCCCACGAGCCGGGAGGGCTGCGATGTGCAGGAGAGGGCACTGGAAGCAAGTTGTTCGTGACCCAAGTGAAGCTGTTGGGTAAAATGGCATCGCCACTGCCATTCCACAGAGAGGAGCGGGTGAGGACATCCTCTAATGCCTTTGAGTCATTGCTCCAGCGAATCTCTTCCCCTCTGTACAGCTTGGATAACAACAGCCTATCAAATAACAGCCATCTGTTATATGAATCAAATGTATTTAGTAATCAGCAAAGGAGTTTATCATCTCCCTGGCTGCTTGCAGGATTACAAACCCTGGGTGTTGTTATTAAAATAACTAAATATAAGCATGTACCGGAGGAAGCTGCAGGGAGAACAATAGGAGGCTTGTGTTTGATTAGTGATGCAAAAGCACCAACAAAATAAAAATAGGAGCGCTAACAAAATCACACATTCAGCTCTCCTCAAACATTCCCAACAGTGGGCAGACAAGCTCACAACATTGCACACATTCAGAAACAAGAACTGGAGCACGCACAGTTTCACACTTACAGCTACGTAATAAATGATGCGCACAATATCCCCACAGAGCAGCCTACCAGCCATTTTCATTTCATTTTCAATTCCATACCAATGGACATACTTGAATCTGCATAGCAGATGCGAAGATGCAGGGTGTCATTTTGGGACACTCAAGTAGATGGCAATGTCCTGGTGAATGCACAAGAACAGCTATGATTAACTTGGACCTAGACAGGGTAAGAGCATGAGTTTTGCCTTATTTTTGTAGCTTTGAAATAGAAGGGAAGGACTGGAGGGATGGGCATAACTAGGAATTAAGGTTAAGGTTTAAAGAAGAATGTAGGCTGTAAGCTATGTAATTATGCCACCCCAAGGTTTACCAGAATTCATCAATTTGGTCTTTAAAACTCAGTCTAAACAATGACTGTATTTCTATATTGTCATCACCTCTTTTGCTAGCAAGTAGGAAGCAGTTATACTAAAATAGGATGTCCCAAAAGCTACTCTGGTGGAGCACATCTCAGGAGAACGTCTGAGAGAATCCCTCCTTTCCTTATGAAAACTGGGTAACATCCCAAAATAAACCAGGACTGGATGTAACAACACTGCAGATCTGGGTTTAGAAACCAAGGATTTTGTGCTATGTGAGTGGTACCATATGAGCCAGCAGCAATGATACTAGCTTGTGTGGAGGGAGAAGTAGGGCAGGATGCAAAAGCCTTCCTGGAGGCTAATACAACTTGACCTACAGAAACAATGCCCAGCTAAAAATGTACGTGTATGAGAAGATACATGGAGTTTGCATTTATTAAGGCAGTAGTTTATGTTTTTAATGCGTATTTGACATGAAACAAGGAAAGGGACAGCCAGGGCAGTAGTGCATGCAGTTCTTCTCCAGTTATGCCAAAAGATGCTGTCTGGGAGTTGTTGAACTTCTACATGTGCTTCTTGGCACATCTTCATCTATTCGTTGTCCCATAGTGTATTATTCAATACTATCACCTACAAAAATGTTGCAGTGATGGGAATGCATCAGTGTGCTCTAAATTCAACAGCAGCCACAATAAATTGAGTTTTGATTTTGGACTCTGATTTTTTAATTGGTCTCTATAAAGCTGGCCAGAGAAAATTAAAATTAAAACAAATTTCTTGTTACCTACTTTCAAAGCCAATGATAGCACAAGTTAGCTTTAGTTGAAGAAATACCCATTGTTTAAGAACTAAAAGTCACAAAACACCAGGCATAAGATTTCTACCCAGGCAATACAACTGCAGACTGAGCATTACTACACAAAAGGAGAAGCAGGCGTGCAGGTATGGTGAGACACCTCCCCTTCAAAGGCATCATTTTGTGTCACTATTTCAAACCCCAGTTGCACCAGGGTACTTAGATGAGCTCTGATTCCCAGCCTTCCTTTCCCTTCAGAGCCCAACACTGCTTTCCCACTGTCATCACCACCGAGACACAAAACCAACAGCTTCCAGATTTCCCTGGCATTTTCAGAACAGAAACAAAAATGTTAATTTACTCTCTTACCCTAAAACAAAAAGGGATAAGTTCAGGAACTAGAAGGGGGAGCAGAGTGCCACATGCAAGAAGGGGAACAAAAAGAGAAATGTTGCTACAGAACAAGACAAGTCAAAATAAAAATAGAAAGGAAAATAATTTTTGGAGGTTTCCAACAGTTAATTGCAGTGACATTTAAAAAACCCCAACCATCCAGCTGGGAAAATAAATGGGAACAAAACTCCAGGAATACTCCAGCAGGAGAAAAGAGCTTGCACATACAACTCAGATTTTAATTCTCCATGGTGACTTGGTTCAACATACCAACACTCAATTTCATCTGTGTCTCAACAGCTCAGGTTAAAATCTTCAAACACAAAGGTCCTGAATGTAATGCAAGTCAACTACTTCAACTTGTGATGGAAAACATAAAGCAATCATTGGTCTAAAATTGGTGGCTGTCACAGGATCATGTTACTAGCCAAATAACATTAGCATTAGAAAACAGGATGTTTGCAACTGGCTACATATTTTAACAGTACACATTACATAGCATGTTCAGTGGCAATTAAGTGGATCAATATCACAAAAAGTAATTATTTTCCTCCTCCTCATTTAGACAAAACCACTGGTAGATGCAAGGAACTGTAGGTATCACACACCCAAACACCATTCTATGGATAAGCTTAGCTCAGTATTAATGTGAAAATGGGGAAAAAAAAGTAAAAAGTACAGCAAGGATACTAAGGAAACCCCAAAGCTCATAAGGGACCACACAAGTGTCAGTGAACAGTTCAGGGGCAGCAGGATTTCAGAAAGGATACATGAGTAACTAAGTAACTAGACCACTAAGAGACATAGTAGGCAAAAGTGGGGGTAATGGGTGCAAAAACGAAAGCTACAAGTAGTTAAAAAGTATTTGTTTACCAAGTTTGAAAAAGACAAGATAATTAAGTGCTTTCAAGCCAATTAGCAACTTCAAGGAATGTTATACAGCATCTGCTAGACACAATGTTTCAAGTTGGCACATGATAGTAATTCCAGCCCAGTCCTAAAATAATCATTTAACAAGTTCTCCAACCCCGTGACCTTCAATTTTAATACACTTGAAAACTACTAAAATTGCAGAAGACTGAGAATAACAATATTGTGCCAATATTAAAAAAACAGCATACGTTTGCTATTTGCAGCCCTTGGTAACTTGATGCTGAATCCTGGGCAAAAATCCTAATAGCACCTCCGATTGGAAAGGCTCTGCTGCATCGGAGCAAAGGCAAATTCATCCCAATGTCCTGTCTCTGATGGTGACTAGTGTCAGACACATAGTGAAGCAAAGAAAAAAGAAAAAAAATCAAAGCAAATGCCTAACACTTATTGCTGCCTATTCCACTAACAAAAGCAGAAAATTAGAAAAGCAATGAAAGTGACTCAAAGGCTAATTTCATAATCATGCATCAATAAGGCTGTTTAGAAACCTATTTGACACACACTTGGAGTTACAAGAGGGACTCCACTGGGAAAACTTTCTCCATAGATTAGTAAATAGGTGAAGTGAAACAGCAAATTATTCTCTAACAGGAGAGAGTCTAGATAAATATTTGCAGATAGGGCAGCTAGTGGGACAGTTTATTGTCAAGTTCTAAAAATCCATTAAATCTTTGACCCACTCTTCCAACCCTGCAGGCATACATTCCTCTTCCAAATGTCCTAATCCTTAGCTGTGGGGTGGATGATGGGAAGGAAAAGAATCATATTTACACCCTTTACCATCAGATCTTCAGGCTTCTAAGCTGGATCTCCCTGGATCTAGGACTCTGAGAAGTCCTTCCTGCAAAGGCAGGTGAAGAGGAACTACAATTTGACAGGACTGCCACCAAGAGTTAAGAGTCAAGAATTGTGACCAAAGGACAAAAAGACACTCAAAAAGACCCAAATCTTTTGGTATGTGCAATACCATGAGAACAGGTGAGTTGTAATTATCAGCCAGAGCCACAACTATGAGCCCTGTTTTGAAAGGGAGCCTGTTTATTTCAGACCCTGGCCCTGCCTTGCTGCTCCTGTGGCAGCCACAGAGCCATCACCTGGAAGATGAACACCACACCCATTATGGGGTTGCCTTTGGAGTAGGATAAATCTAGGATGTACATTTGGGTGACCAAGCTGCTCCACAGGCAATAGGACTATACCTGGAACAAGGCTCAGACCCTTTCACATCAGAAACATCAGAGCTTCCTCAGCTCACCAGACAGCATAATAACTGAGCCATGATGAGAGATTTAGGCCTGCTTAAAAATGAAAGCAGAGAGCTCGAGATGGCTACAAACTCACAGACACCTAATAGCCTGAGAGAAAGCTACCCGTATAGTCAAGTTTCTGCCCAAAAGCTACACAAACAAACTCACAGACACTTGGGACGACCACCCTACAGTCTTCAAATGAAATTGCTCCAACTTCTGCTACCAAAGAGAGGTTTCTTACAACAAAAATGTCTTCCATGCAGTTGCCAGCTGTTGCAGGTTTCTTTTTGACTGAGTGTGCCCTGCAAGATATGATAGGTAGGAGTACATCAGGCTATATGATAGGTAGGAGTACATCAGGCTATACGATGACTTCCTTTAACCTAATATTGCCTTTAGCAACACTCCAGAGCTAAAAGGGAAAAAAAAAATAAACTAAAGGTGCTAAAAGATAATGATAAGACAAAATGCATTATCACAGAATGGTTTGGGTTGGAAGGGACCTTAAAGATCCCCCAGTTCCAACCTCCTGTCACAGGCAGGGACACCTTCCACTAGACCAGGTTGCTCCAAGCCTTGTCCAATCTGACTTTGAACACTGGCAGGGATAAGGCAGGCACAGCTTCTCTGGGCAACCTCTGCCAGCCCATCACCACCCTCACAGGGAAGAATTTCTTCCTAATATCTAATCTAAATCTCTCTTTCAGCTTAAAGTCATTAATGTCTTTCCTTTTTTAAGCCTGAGGCTGGTATGGATTCTTTTTTAAGGAGTTTCTGGGTGATTTACCTAGCAAGTCTACTCTTTCCAGAGGTGCCCAGATTTTCAGGCTCCTCACAAAGATAGATGTCAGTGCAGTTTTAGGAGAAGGTATGCCACTACAACAAAAGCAACATTCACTGATAAGGCTGGGGAAGCTCAAAAGACTACCTTTGCAGATTTTTATCTTCCTGAAGGAAGATGGCCTGGTTCCACCATAAGGAAAAGCTCTGGAACTCCATCAGGAAAGAAAGCGCTACTACAGAAGAGACATGACAGACTATTTCCTTGCTGCTAAAAAAACAGTTAATGCAGTAAGTGAACAACAGCCTTTCCAGATTTACAGTCATCACAGCCAGCTGGCAGGAAGCACAGAAGAGACACGTAAAGCAGAACGTGCACATAAACACCACCCTTGTGTCTGGAGAAGCTGCTAAGGTGCTCCTCCTTGGAGGAAGTCTCTGACATTTGAAACTACATGGACTCAAGCCACATGCTTTCCCTTAGTCAGAGATATGTGAGGGCACTTCATTTATCTCTTTCTAAGCTGCCCATCTGTTTGTGCAAAACCTGTGGGAATTTTGTTATCTTAAAACCTCCATCTCTTAACGTGTGGTTGAAACTAGACAATGGGCTTTAAAATTGTCAAGGAGAGGATGAACAGACAGGAAGTCACCCTAAATACAGATAGTCAGGAGTAGGGTAATACAACTAGAAAGATGAAAAATGTGTTCATTTGCTGGGTTTTTCCCCCTAGAAGTCATTTGCAGAATGATTAGCAGAGGCCATGTGAGAAAAGCAGATCTATTTGTTCTAGAGAACATGCCAAAATGAAGTGTTCCGTTACAATAATTGAGTCTAGTAGAATTGTCAGCAGTGAGAAATATTGCAAGTAAAAATAAGTATGTATAATTAGCAGTTCTAAGGAACACATTTAAAGCCAACTGAGCTACAGTCACCTCTCCTCTTCCAGGTTAGGAGCCTGCAAAAGAAATGAGAGACCTGACAACGAAGCCTCAATATTAGTGCCATCTGGAAAGAAAAGTCCTGTAATTTATGTTATTCCCACAAAACAACATATGCCTATAAAAAGGCATGCATAAATGGGAAGCTATTGCAAGGAGGAATTAATGAAACTGGAGAAGTGATTAAAAAATGTGGTACAATTCCCTAAGGTCAAGTTTTGTTCAGAGGAAAAAAAATCACCTGCACAAATATAGAATCAGCTGCTAAGCAGCTGCTCTGTAGATAAGGATTCAAGGTAGAGAGAGAGGATCACAGACTGAGCACAAATTATACACACCAGGTTGTCACAAACAAGCAACTTCTATCCTTTGAAGGAGCAGAAATTCCCAACCTGAGTTTTGATAAAGCCTTTGGTAAAGTCCATTTTTGGGTCAGGCTTGTCAATAAAGAGAGAAACAATGCCAGAACTACAAGACAGAACTACAAGACAGACGGTAAGGAGAGCTATGAGGGATGAGTGAGCTAACTCACTGGGGTTACTCCATCTGAACAGAGTGAAAAAAGAAGCTAAGACTGAGGTATGATGTATTTCTTTAAATATAAAAAACACTTTCTGCAAAGAAAGAGGAAATTTATCCTCCACATTTGTGCTGAGTAGGAAAAGCACTGGACTCAAAATGCAACAAGAAAAATTTACCTAGGCCACTAGAAGAATGATTCTAAATGGAAAACATAGTGAAGCACCAACCCAAGGAAGTCACATTGCCTCCCATTAGGAGGTAAAGAAAAAATCATCTCAAGAACTGTCCAATAATAGTGATGATGATTTAATGCAAAAGGTCAAGATGATCTTTTGGAACCTTTCAGGCCTCTTCTATGAAGACACTGAAATACTAAAAGCTTTGCAGCAAGACCAGAAACTAAAAAATTAATCTGATCTTTTGCAGTATAAGGTCTTGCCAAATTAAATCTTTCCATCCTTGTTACTGTTACACAACCTCTCTGAGGAATATTATTCAGATTTCTACCAAAAAAAAAAAAAAACAACCCTACAAAAATTGCTGACAGCGAAATTCAAGCATTTGTAAGTCAGAGACTGCCAGAATTAGGTACTATATTTAGTACTAACAGTCTTCTCTGTAGTCCTGTGACAAAATTCTTTCAAGAACAGTGGATTAGCTTTACGTAAATACTCTCAAGGCAAATAAAACCAGCTGAGCATCTTCATCCAAGACTAGCATCAGTCATGAGGCTATCAGTAGCTCTTGCTTTAGAGATTTCTGCTTGTTTTTCCTCTGTCCCAAAATATTTGTTCTGTTCCGCCACTGCTAAATGTAGACCTCAAAAGAATCCTCTTGATTCCTGACACAGAATTACTCGTTTCATTAAGTTATGACAACTCCTTATACAGTTACAATCGTGATTAATAGATTTTTGGTACAGAATATTCAGATAGAAAACATTAAACTTGTCGGCAGTGGTGATTTTGATCAATGTTGGAAAAAAAGAAGGTACCCCAAATCAGGACTCTTTCAGGAGATGCTGTATGAGATACTAAACACTTGCTTTGTGAATTAAGTCACAGAGCTGACTTTAAGGGACAAGCAGATTTAAACAGCTTTCACCAAAAGGGCACATAAAAGTTAGCTGATGTCTGAATACTCCCACTCAATCAAACCATCAGCATTGTAATGCACAGGTTTTGCCTATCCAGGGAAAATAAGCACCACATTAGTAAATTCAAGTAATGGCTAAGAGAGAAAGAATGAGTGGCATGTTCAAAAACATGTCAGCTGAAGCATTAACCCTGAGACCTTCCAGGAGAACCCCTTCACAAGAGTGTTTTATAACCTATAGGCCTCCATCAACAGAGTCAAAAAGGTGACTGCACTTCTCTTCAAGCAGAGAGATGCAAGCCTGCTCAAGCTCTAATTTTCCCCTTATTAATAAGAAAAGGTTTACAGGATATGCATGTATACTTTTCACAAAAGATTAATATTCTGGAGGAAAGAACCATGACAGGCTACATGATTAGAAGCTTGCCTGGTTCAGTTGCTCTCCCATTACATGCCATCTATAAATGTCAACCCCCTTACAAGCCGCGCTTTCTATTCTTAAGCCACCTCTATTACACTGGTACTACGCAGTTCCATATGCTTATAGAGTGCCTTGTCTATTAACTGGAAAAAAAAAAAAAAAGCTAAATAAGAAGCAGCAATGTTGATGAAGTAACTGATGAAGTGTCGTTGATGAAGAAAGGACAGGGTAGCTCATGCAACTAATTGCTTTCATTGAAATGAAACCAGGTTCACATCAAGGGAGAATTTAATTCTTCAGTAAAATACTTCAGTTTATTTGTAACTCTTAACAAGAGACAGCTAAAGTCGAAATATATGGATGTTTCATCTTTACAGCACCCACCACTCCTCACAGAACAGATAAAAATTGCTTTTATATTAAGAAATTAATCCCAAAATGTAGCTCCATCTCATGTCTTCTTGCAACCCCACTCAGAAGTGGCTCAGACACCTCCTAAAACTTACGTAGCTGTAGCTTTCTCTGCATGAAGTATCTCCTTATGACAAAGATCATACAACCGTAAGAAAATTTATAGAATAAAACCATTTTCAGTCTCCTTAAGTGAAGCAAATAAATATTTTCTTGTATTATACATATATCCATTCACTAACTGAAGAAAACTTTACACAATTTTACAGTTAGAGATGAGAGTGATTTTTCAGCTAATATCTACAAAGAAAACAAACAAATATTAATAAAAGTATTTCTCTAAAGTTAATTCCCAAAAGACTACAGTTTTTTTACACATTTTGCTCCTTTTCAGTTCTTCACAGAGATATATGAACATTTGGTAACTTACAATTTTCTCGTTTATTTTTTAATACATAAAATAGGTGTAGTTAAACTAAAAACCCACGTCTATGACACAGATGCAACAGATGGTATACTCCTTGAAATAGCAATATCCATAACAAAGGAAGTGTGCTGCTAACACCAACAGTGATCTCCATTACAAAAATATTACAAGCTCACACAGATGCATTAGACTATTAACAGAATAGATCTGGATCCACCTGTCTGAGACTGGACTCCTTTTCAGTCAAAACTCTCTGCCAAACACAAACCTTGCAGGAAGCTCCCTGAAGAAAAGAGCCAAGTTTTCTTAGGCTATGAACTAGAAAGCTTTCAGTAAGGAAAGCTCAGAGGCACCAGGTCAGTCGGACTAGAAATAGGAAGGGTTTACATACAACCTCCCTGCCTGCTGCCCTTGTTCCCAGGCTTCCATTTGGCCTTCAATGTTCCAGTTGCAGCAAACTCTGCCCAGGGCTCTCTGATCCCTAGGGAAGTTTGCCATCACCTCTGAGGACTGTTTCTCAGTGTTATCCTACATGAGCTGCAGGCACCCGGCTGCCTACTGCATCTCTCATTCCCTCCTCCTTCCCCACACTTGCTCAGCCTCCCAAAGCTCCTCTCCTGAAGCTGAACCTGGCTGCTCTCTGAGAGCAGTCACCTCCTCCGTGATGCAGGCTCTTTCTTCTCAGAGACAGGCAGCACAACTTTGAACAAAAGTACAAAACAAATTCTGACTACTGCCGAAGCACCAAGCTAATTTTAATGAATTCCCCTTCACTGGAACAAAATCGGCTGCGAGCTTGCTAAAGCACATTCCTGATCATGGCTGATACTTGCCAAAGGAAGACACCAGATGTACGCAAGCTCCACGCTACCTATAGCAACAGACATCAGACAGAGAACCAGCAAGAGAGCCAGCTAAACAAAGTACCTACTCAGAGCACTTGCCTCCAATAGCAAAGTTTGACACTACTTCAGATATTTGACATAGTTTTAGAATCATGAACAGTTGCTTGAAAACAAATAGCTGAAGCCACTGAGTTCTTACCTCACTGAACCAATAACCTGCTTGGATTTCAAAATGAACCATAACACTGCATTTTCTGGAGCTTTGCTGGTGTCTCCACTCTAACTACAAGAGCCTGGATTCCTGTGAGGACATTTGCATTCTCCAGCCAGCCATCAAAGTTCAATGAAATATATCAAAATTATCCCCTCACAGAATCATAGAATATTTAGGGTTGGAAAAGACCTTAAGATCATCTAGTTCCAACCCCCCTGCTACAGACAGGGACACCTCCCACTAAACCATGCCACCCAAGGCTCTGTCCAACCTGGCCTTGAACACCAAAAGAATAAACCTGAATTAAAAGATTCAAATGCTTTCAAAGTCCAAGTTGTATTTAAAAAATCTGAACACTGCAAGATTAAAGTTAATCTATGGAAACACCTCTTTGGCACTGGCCCCTTCCTATTCACTCACATCTGAACCGGATCCCGTTAGGTGTCTGCAGTTAAGGTGCCACATGGACACAGCATAACATGAGAAAGTGAATTCGCCTCATTCCCTAACCTCAAAAGGAAAACAAAACTAAAATTTAAGGACAACTGCAGGAGTGAGTATGTTACTGTTTCATGCTTTCTCCAGTTTCTGACTGGCTACTACAGTTTAAATGTCAACAACTGCTGATACCTGATCATTTTTCCAGATGCACTTAAAGCCCATGTCCTCTTGGCTTACTGCACACACGCTTCCTCTTCAAGTCAGATAAATCAAGCTGTTCTCTGAAGTTGCACCATAGGTAATGTTTAGGACAATCCAGCACTGAAATATTCTCCCTAGAAAGAACAACAAGAAAACTCAAAAACCTATTACCAAAGATGCATTTAAATAAATGCTCCCAAGATCAACCTGAAGCATCCCATGTTACTTGGCACATTTAAATGCAGCAGAAAACATCCCAAATTAAGCAGGCACATTCAAAAAGAGGCTGGGAGTAGAAAAATGCCTCAAAACATTTAGTACATCCTTTCTAAGCACAGGCATACACTCTATAATCCTTTTATGGTACAATTTTAATCTAAATTAAGCAAGCAGCTCCAGTAAAAGAGCTCAAGGCTTTCCATATTACAAAATTACACCATTCAGGACTGGATTAGACTTCAAAATAACACGCTTCAAGATAATCCGCTAATGATTTTTTACACTTAGTGTTTTACCTAAACTCTACATTATTTGTTTTCTCCATTTCAAGAAAAGTTTAGGAAAAGCACAGGTTACTACAGTCCTCCTACGTATTTGCAACTCATAATACCCTTATTCCTCTTGCTATCAGAAACATGCAAGCAAAGAGACAACAAACACTGAGACTGCATTTTCTTCCCACCCCTCAAAAATCTACAAGGCTACAAAGACTAAACCCAGTTCTGCATAAAATTAAAGATAATCAACACCTTTAAATTACACAACTGCCTAATGCTAGTCTTTAATGCAAACACTAAACTAACTGATCTTAAATAAGGATTACCTCTACCCTCAAATATTGTTTTCCATATATCCTTAACCATTATGGACACAACAAGGCTACTACAACACTGGAATTACTGAAGGGATTCAGTAATACCAGTACAACTGTCTTGCCAGCATGAAGAGACTTTAGACAACATAAGCTGAGTAGCCTTGCAAAAATACAGGCACCATCTGCCTCATGTGATTCAACTAGTCTCAAGACCACTCCCCAAGTTTGGGAAGTTTAGTGTATTTCTATTTGCAGAAGAAGGAGCAAACACTGCTCACTCCCTCATGTATCAACACTGCATACTTTGATTTAACCCAAGATTAACTTTCAGGATTATTTAATAAATTATGGAGGAAACAAGAAGGGGATGTATAACATCAGTCCTCAGCAAGAAAGAAGGTGACACCAGCACTCCTGTGACAGCAATGACTATCAGTGGAAGCTGGCTTTCTTCTTAGGGGCCCCTCCCACAGAGCAATTCACCCCACGCTCTTCACAAATTTTTCTGCTATTCTTTTATTCTTGTACATTAAATTATCAGCAGTCACACCTTCTGAAACAGTCACGTTCAATGGTACCAGGAAAACAATCTCAAAAGGAGAGTTAGGACTTGGTCATTACAACTATACACACAACTTAAGAGAATAACGGTTACACTCTGTCACCGGAAAGAAATGCGAAAATCTGCAGTTGAGAAAAAACAGTTCACAATTTTAGAAGCTGAATAATATCTATTGAATATGCCTTCAAAATTACTAACTGAGGAGTAGCAAAAACAAGTTCAAACCAAAATCCTGGCACTCATAGCTCACCTCAGCACACATTTGCTGGTTTTCTACCAACAACACTAAGTCTTGTCACCACTGTCATTTTATTTTCTCTCATCTTCTCCAATTTGCCACAAAACTAGGAAAAGTAATTACATATTCCCAGTATGAAGTCAAGGTTAGGCTACATACAGAGACTGTATTTGGGCAACAGAAAGAAGGAGAAGGACATAGAAATAATCTTAGCAGGAGAAAATACTGACCTGCAGGCACTATGGTCCCGTATTACCCATTTACATACAAACTACTTTCCAGGTAAATCACCTCCCTGGAAGCAATATATCAACATCAGCAATGACAGATACACAACTGTAGTGAATCTGTTCATCCATTTACACTGCTCCACCATCAGGAGCAGAAGATACGTCTACCAATGCATTAAAGCCTCCTACTGTGCCTTCATAACTGCATTATTAAAGCAAGTGGCAATACTTCTCAGGAAGGGCTTCTCCCACTTTAGTTGGCAGTTTCCAGAGAATGAGAAAACCCCCAAATGAGATCAGCCAGCACAGATCTGGTGTACATTATCTCAAGTTGAAACTACTGGCCACTAACACCAGCATTATTCTAGTAGGAGCTGCTGCCCAAGTAGTTTTACAAAAGCAAATAATCAGCAACTCACTGGCACCAGTACAGCAGCCTCACAGACACATCCTGAGATCAAGATGGGGACAAAACAGAGAGACACAAGAGACATGCCATCCAAATTCCTTACAAGTGTAGACATTTGACCACTCCAAAGCAGATAAACATGTATATTATATACCTTGTTACAGATCACATCATTTAGCAAACACCCCTTGAAATTGGGAACATAGCATATAGATAAATAGTTTAATTCCTAATGAGCACATCGCTGAGAACAGTGTTTATTAAGTAGTTAAGAACTACTTCCTGGTAAGGAGGTAAGGAGGGATTACTTTGAGATAAAACCCAAAGTAAATATACATATACTTTAACAGGTTTATCTGACAAACTTCAGAGTTTATACTTTGTATCTATTAAAAACAGAAATACTTGCCCTTGTTTATAATAAAGTTAAATGGCTCTATGAAACAGATTCAAAAAAGCACCCAAAAGCCAGTGATTACAATTTTTACCACTGCTTTAAGACAGGAATGGTGCATGAAAACACACCAAGGTTTATTTTCTTGCTTAGAAAAAAAACCCAAATATTGTAAGTAGATACTACAGATGAAACAATAATACAGACTTGAAGATCAAAAACACACACAAGAAAAGAAAGTGTACTGGATCACATTATGGTTTTAAACATAACTCGCATATATAGAGAACAGCACATAAAATTAGGGAGATGTTCATAAAAACCACGAGACACCAGATGCCCAAAGTTGGCAGAAAGCCACTGGAATAAATTATTGAATTTCACATTAAAAACACAGCCTTCTAAGGCCAGATTTTCAAACACTGTTTGATAAATGCTAGCAAAGGTAGGAGTTGGCAGGCCCATAGGCGAGAAAGGGTTTCTGGGGCTGGAGGACTTTCACTACCAGATGAGTTTAGCTCTTCCTGCACTTCCATTTGCCACCAGCTTGTATAGTATTCTACTTGCTTTCCAGATTCACCCTTAGAGATTTTATGCATCTATAAGCTAATACAGAAGCACAACCAGCAGGTCAAGAGAGGTGATCCTGCCCCTCTGCCCTGTCCTCATGAGACCTCAGAGTATTGTGCGCAGTTCTGGTGTCCTCAACGTAAAAATGGTGTGAAACGGTTGGAACAAGTCCAGAGGAGAGCCATGAGGGTGATCAGGGGATCCCATACAAAGACAGGATGATAGAGTTGGGACTGTTCAGCCTGGAGAAGAGAAGGCTGCGTGGAGACCTCATGGCAGCCTTCCAGTATCTGAAAGGGGTCCTGGGGAAGGACTCTTCATGAGGGGCTGTAGTGAGAGGACAAGGGGGAGCAGGTTCAAACTTAAACAGGGGAAGTTTAGATTAGCTCTGAGGAAGAAGTTCTTTACTGTAAGGTGGTAAGGCACTGGAATGGGTTACCCAGGGAAGTTGTGAATGCTCCACTGCTGGTGGTGTTCAAGGCCAGGCTGGACAGTCTTGGGTGACAGGGGCAAGGTGTCCCTGCCCATGGCAAGGGGGTTGGAACTAGATGATCTTAAGGTCTTTCCAGCCCTAACTATTCTATGACTCTGAGTCTATGATTCTATGATCAGGTTTTGGACAATAGCTGAGGGCCAAAGAACTAGGGTGCCACCAAAATAGTACTTGTAATTCAGAGACCCACAGGGTGCTTGGCTTCTGACAAGGTCTGAGCACAAGTAAGGAAAATGATGTATCTCTAGCAGAGCAGCTCTCTTCATAAATGAATACCAAAATGATGAAACAAAAGAGCAGAAAAATGAGGAGGACACACATTCAGCCTCTGTTGCTCAAGTTTTTCATAATTAATAGAATATCACCAAGGTACAGTCATTCTGCAGGGAGATCAGACTGATTCTGTGATGCCCAATGACCCCATCTCTGCACACAGAAGTCAAAAGAGCCCGCATGTGCACCTTGTCTTCCTACCCTCCAGTGTGCCCACAGCCACACCACATTTTGGACTGATTGCTCTTAAAGCAAATGACCATAGCAACAACACAACCAGAGCAAGTAACTTGAAGCAATACACTTCTCCCACGAAGCCTCCACAGGTACTTCAGTGGCCTACTTGCTCTGAGCTGTTAAGTGCACTGGAAGCCACTTATGTACAATCAACTGTACATGTTGTACATTTCATTTACTCAGTATGCTCCCAGCAAACCAGCAGGCAGTAGCATCTCAGAGGCTATGCTCCTATGAGCTTACTGCCAACTGGGCCACAGACAGTATGTAGATACCAGTGATAAAGAGCTGAGAGAAGATGCTGAGCCAGCCAAGTTAGACTCCAAGGTGCACACTGGCAATTTAGATACTACGCAAAAGGATCAAGCAGCTTTTGTAACGCATTTATTATAGCAAAAGCTAGAATAATGCCATTCAAGCTGATATTGAAATTGGAAGAATTAGGTTATTTCCAAGGTATCGGACCTTTGTACTAGACCTTCAGCAGAGACAACGGTGTTACAAACACGGCAGCTCCAAGGAATGATGTTCTGAGGTGCTTGTCAAACATACAAGGGAATGGCTTTCAAACTGGGCAGGTAAAAGTAAGCTCAGAATCTGGCCAGGACTTTGAGCCTTTGTGAGCATGTTCCTCCTGGGTTAGCTCATTTGGCTGTAAGTCCCTTAATTTTCTCAGGTCCCCTCTAACTGCATCCTGTGCAACTTACATACCCAGTCTGGTTTGATATGAGAACTCAATCCCCCTAGAACTCATGCCCTCTATCACCTTTGTGCTAATATGTCGTGGTTTGAGGCCCCTCAACCAGTTCTGTGCACCCCCCCCCCTCTTTCTTC